>JAOTQJ010175601.1:0-24247 GCA_025642045.1 Solanum sejunctum | reverse complement strand
TGACTTACAACATTCTGATTAAGGTACAAAAATTTGTGGCGATCAAATTTTAAGCAAAATATACAAACATTAAATTGTACAACGAATTATACAAACAATGTGCATAAATTGTATAGCAAAATATACAAATGTTATATAATATTGTGAATTATATCGTGAGTTGCACAAACATCCACAAATATTGTGCAAATTTGTATACAAATGCTGCTATAACTACAGCTAGATGGAGCATAATTAAGGTATTTTTGAGTGACTATATATGAAAATTTCTCCTTAATCATATTTTTTTGTTCCGTTTTATATGACATTCTTTCCTTTTTAATTTGTCCAAAAAAGAGTGTCACCTTATTATAATTAGAAATATTTTAACTTTAAAATTTTTCTTAATGAAATAATTTACAACCATACAAATATTTAAGAATTTTTTAAATCATAAATTTCAAAAGACGGAGAAAGCATAAAACATTAATAGTAATTAAAAAATTAGAAAATTCTAATATGACAAACTTGAAAATCTTTTAGAAAGGTATTACTGTTGTATTAAAAAATGATTAAAACACTAATCAAAACACAAAAAGTGTTACCAATAATAATCTTTTAGAAAGGTATTACTGTTATATTGAAAAATGATTTTGAATTTCGAAAATTCGATATATTACTTAATTGATTTAAGTAAATTAAATTTTCAAAATTGAAACAGAATCGGCACTTAATTTTTAAGAAAAATCAAGAAAACCCTCAAAATATTTTTAAAATACTTAAACAGAAAAAATCCCTTAAAAATCCAAAGAAAAAAGTTCGGATTCACATTTTTAATTCGAGAAGATTTTACACACTCGAAATGGCTGCTAACACACGATTATCCGATGATTAGAAAATTTTGACTAACTTTTAAAAATTTAAATTAAAAAGGTTAAAAGGAAACCCAAAACATTTTCTTTTTTTTTTTTTTGAAAATTCTAACCACATTCTTTGACTAATTAACTAAAATGTCAAAAATAGCATTTTATTTTTAAAAGATAACTTATTTAGACACAAAAAATTCCACGAGCATTCAAAAATAATTTTTAAAAAACTTTTCGAATAAAATGAAAATAAAACAATGAAAAATAACATAAATAGTTTGACAATGTTGGGGAATTGAATTAGAAAAAAAAATTAAATTAATGTTAGTGTTAGAACTGAATAATATGCATCACAAACAAAGAAATACACAATAAACAAGTCATAAAATGAAATTGGACTTCAACATGCCCAATTCAAAATCTGTCCTAATTTCTACAAGTTTGGGCCTGCCTGGCCCTAAAAAATTCTTCGGCTGCTGCTGCTCAAAAGAATAGTTTCCTGGCCCGTTTCTTTCCTTTGTTGCATGCTCTTTGTAAAATGCACCAGGTGTATATTGAGTGAATATAAACGTATACACGCTGATTGCCTGTATATTGTCTGTATCATAACCCCTGCACCTGCGAACTCTCTTTCCCTCTCTAGAAGTCAGCTTGAAAGAGAAGTTTGGGCCTTTATAGCCCGAGGGAATGCAAATGCCGGGAAAGAGTCCACTTGGAACTCCAAAGTGATTCACATGTAAATAGAAGAAGGAAAAGAATTAATGCTAATTATTGATGACATTTTGATGAGCAAAAAGGAGTACTTATTAAACATAGTGATGTATCAAAATAAATTCTACTAACAAATAGGCTAACCAGACTAGCATGTATATTAATTAGTAAGAAAGGGTAGTCAATACAAGATTTACACACTTCAAATGACAAGAAGTTCAAGATTAGATGAAGGGAAATAGATGAAATAAGACCATTTTCCTTTTTCTTTTTCACATCAGCAAACTTTGAGAGCCAACATGAATGAAAACTTTGTGAGAAAACAATGGCACTAGACGCATTCTATCATGTATTTAAGAAATGAAAATTATTTCAGGCAAATTTTGTTCTTGGAAACTTAACTGCCAATAGGGAAGATATTAACGACATGCTTAACCACTATTCAGTAATCCAGAAGCACATTTTGATTCAGACTTAATCAGGAGATCAAAGAGAGATTTTAACATACCAACGAAATGTAATCGAATAAACAAACAGCAGCTAAGGGCACCGATATGTTTGAAAATAAACTAAAACAGGGAATGACTTTAACCAGGGAAACTAAATGAAATTTGAAACATGAGCATACACCTAAATAAACCAAATTCCAAACTTCCTTAAACAAGGACAAAGCAGATCACATAAGTAAAGTTGACATTGGGTGTAGAACGTTGGAAATGACCCCAAATTTCAGGCATTATTGACAAGGATAAATCAGGACAACATAGAACCATTACAAATGACTTTGAAATAAAAGCATTTCATCCAGATTAGTATTTGATCAATAGACTAGACACCTTAAGCAATGTATTCCATCAATAACAAACAGAAGGAATGAACACGTAAAATGAGAAAAAATTGGCAAGAATAAATAAGAGAGACCTAACAATGTTCATGTAGAGTAAACCATGGTCAGCATCTCTTAGAAAGATAATAGTGTTCAAGTAAGTAAGTTCGGGACAAAGCACAACAAGCTAGTCTTGGAACTACATAATGCATACTATCCATATAATACCATAATCTGAAACCTATAGTCAAATAACATTCATACCTAGCACAACTTTGGCATTTGAGCATCACTGGAATAGAAAAATCAGGAGCAAAGAAGGTCTCGAAAACAAACCATATCACAGTTTTGTTTTAAAAGAAGACGTATATACGAAAGGAAATAGGGACAAGAGAGAACTTTCAAACAATAAGAGAAAGAAAAGTTCAAGTTAAGAAAATAACCAAAGATGTCACAAACTACAAATGCTAGACCATAACATAACTCTTTTACTTGCTAAATGAAGTAGCAACTATTGCGAAGCAATATAACAGGAACAAACCAGCAGCTATAATGAAAGTTAAACCAGTTTTTATCTCTTTTAACATGCTGGAAAGAAACCAGACTTCAAAGCAGAGGCAGTCCAGTACATATTTAGGCAAAGATGAAGCACAAGTTGTTTGAGCAGATCACGTATTTGCTAAAACTAAGAACAAATGTGAGCGAGTATGAGAGAAGAGAGATTAAACGTGAGAAATAGTGAGAAACACAGGCATCATAACATACATTCGACTAAGGAAGCTTGACTTCTCAATTTATCTAACGTGAAACGAAACTCCAGGAAGAGAAGGAAATAGACAAGCTCAAATAATCTGATATTTCAATGAACTTGAACATAGTCACTAGTCTTCGAAGAGACTGATAGGTTTCAACAGAAAGCAAGAAAACGAAACAAACACACAAGCAAGAGTTTAAGTAAAAAATGAAATTCAAATCTTTAAGAATATATATCACAATATATGATTTAGAGTTTGAAATTAAGAAAGACCAGACAAGGTCACGAAAAACGAAATCAATCACGAGATGACATTACCAAGCTCATACAAAAGTGAACCAGAAAATAGAACAGGAAGCAGCAACATAAACGGGGAAAGAGTAAAGCATCACTAAACAACCAAACACAGAACCGAAACCTTTATACCGCTTGGAAGAGAACGAAAAAGAATTGGGATTACCTTCGTAAGAGCAGTGAACTGGAACAAGTGGGTTTGTTTTAGCGAGAACACTGTTCTTGCCCTCAAATTTCAACTCTTCTCCCCTCCAAATGGATGAATGAGAGGCTTATTTATAGGAAGACATTAGGATAGAAATTGGATGGGGAAACGGTATGAGAATCGGGAAAAATCCAAAAACCAAATTCAAATTCTTGAGAGCTGAGATTGTGGGCTGCTGTGCGCTGAAGCTTTTGCTGCTGGGTTTGCAGATTACCATTTTAGGGAAGATGATAGAGACGCTAGCTGGGTGTCGTTTTGCTGGTCAAAGGGGACTGCATCGCTAAATTACTCGCGCGTTTTGCTTTTTTGCGGAAGATGACACGTGAGGCTGTGCAAAATATTAAAAAGGGGCGCGTGAGCTGCTGGTTTGGGAGTATATGTTTTTGTGTAAGTATTATGTTGGGTATGTGTTGGATTGGGCCGGGTTAAGGGAAAATTGGGCTGATAGATTGGTCCAAAAAGGAATAAAATGGAGCAGAAAATGGGTTTTAAGGGAGGGGATTTTAGTTTTAAAAATTAGCCAAACAGTTGCAATCATAGCTAATTAAATATAATCAAATCGAATTTAATTGCCTAATTCGACTATAAGACAAATTAGTAAAAATTAATTGAAGATATTAACAACTTAAAGTAAATAAAATTAATTATAAAATAATAACTTATAAAAAGAAAAACTAAGATAAAAATAAAATAAAATTTATTTGAGGAAAACTATTTTTTGGATTTTTAAAAGCTAACTATATCAAAATTTTAAAATTAAAATCTCAACGATTGATTTATACTGTGGAAGGTAAAAATTGAATGTCAACAATTATGTTTTAAAAAGAAAAACATAGATATAAGAGATAAATTTCTAACCTCATTTAAAGAGGTGCACCCTATCATCTATCACATCATATGATATTTCAAGCATGAATTCACATATGTATATTTAATTATTTTCTAAAAATATATAATATTATTATAGATGATCTAGGGAGGAATACACAAATTCACGTGAAAACCCCCCAACCCCTACTAGATACACACCTTTGTACACATAATGTATACCTTATAAATAATAATCAATAAAAATCTGAATTGTAATTAGGATTTCTTAAGTTTGAAGTTTAGAATTTTTTTATTTAAGTAGAACTTACATTTAATTTCATTAGAATTTGAATTTATACGATTTTAGAAGTTGAACCTTATTTGTGAATTTTGAACTTGTATATAATGTAGAACTTGAACTTTAATTTAGAATTTGTTAAAATTATGGTTTTAGTAATGTTTAACTTGAATTTAGATTAAAATTGGATCTTGAATTTTAAGTTGTGAACTTTAAAGTTGAATGTAATACATAAATTGAACTTTAAGATTTTTTTAAAGTTGAACTTAGATTTAATTTTGAACTTGAACTTTGGGATTTTAGAACTTAGATTGAACTTCAAGTTTTGAATTTTAATTAGATATAATTTAAAAACTTGAACTATTGGATTTGTACCTAAGTTGAACTTTACTGGTATTTAACTTGAACTTAGATTTAATTTGGAATTAACTTGAATATATTAAGTTATGAACTTTGAAGTTGAATGTAATATAAAATTTGAATTTTAATTAGGATTTGTTAAGTTTGTAGTTTAAATTTTTTTATTTAAGTAGAACTTAGTTACGATTTTAAAAGTTGAACTTTATTTGTGAACTTTGAACTTGTATATAATATAGAACTTGAACTTTAATTTAGGATTTGTTAAGATTATGGCTTTAGTAGTGTTTAACTTGAATGTAGATTAAAATTGGAACTTGAATTTTAAGTTGTAAACTTTAAAGTTGAATGTAATATAAAAATTGAACTTTAGGAATTTTTTTTTAAAGTTGAACATAGATTTAATTTTGAACTTGAACCTTGGGATTTTAGAACTTAGCTTGAGATTCAAGTTGTGAATTTTGATTAGATATAATTTAAAACTTGAACTATATGATTGATAACTAAGTTGAACTTTACTAGTGTTTAGCTTGAACTTAGAATTAATTTGGAATTAACTTGAATATATTAAGTTGTGAACTTTGAAGTTAAATATAATATAAAATTTGTACTTTAATCAGGATTTCTTAAGTTTGAAGTTTAGGATTTTTATTTAAGTAGAACTTAGATTTAATTTCATTAGAACTTCAATTTATATGATTTTAGAATTTGAATTTTATATGTGAACTTTGTACTTGTATATAATGTGCTTTAATTGTACTTAAAATTTTAGGTTTTCAATATTCGTCCGAGCCACCAATCGAAGTACCAACTACCTGTCACGCCCCGGGAGGTACCTGGGCGTAACTGGTACTAAGAGACTATTGTTAGCCCCCCAGCGAACAACCTGGCCTCATCGCCTCCATTCAATCATACATCAACGGAAGACATCAGAATTAGGAATCAAATAATAGCGGGTATTTTATCAGAATCAAACAACAGCGGGCTATTCTATCTCATCACATCTGCGTCAGGAATAAAGGCCATAAGCCGCAAGACTAATCATAAATGTCCATCACATAAAATAGAACTAAAGGAACTCAGTTTAGACAAAATAGACAGTATAGACAGAATAATATGGAATAACATCAACTCATCAAACACTCATCTCATCTCAAAATAAGAAATAGACACCTTCATGTCAACATCAATCAAGACTCATACCATCACATTGATATCAGAGTACTATCAAAATGGAACCTATATAGTGTTGGCACCCAATTTTGATCGACCTATAATCATTTTAGGTTGGCATTTGATTAAAATATGTGCTTTTAAAACTTTCAAAAATAAATGAGTTTAGTTTCAATTTTATCAAAATAATCATGTATTTTAAAAATAAAATAAAAGAAACTTTCAAAATTTGTTCGTTAATTATTTTGTAACTAATTTTATCATTACTTTCATTATTTGTCATCGTCATCGTCATCATCATCATCGTTATTGTTTTTGTTATTGTTATTGTTGTTGTTGTTGTTATTGTAACACCCCGTGAAATTTCTAAAACGGCCATAAACTTTGTCATGCACACAACGTATCTTTCGAAGCTTTGATGAAAAATTCGAGATCGAATTTGTGATTAACGCAAAAAATTGAGTCAGAAAATGGTCTTAACTTGGCTTTATCGTGAAAAAACATGAATTTATTTTTTCAAAGAATGCTCAAAATAGTAGCATTTCTGCGCCCCTTCCATGACGCGGAGAGGACATGGAACCACACTTGGTCTATTTTCGAAAAATTCAACGAGAATTGAAATTCGCAAAAAAGTGCAAAAATGCACTAGTGCACGGCGCACACTAGTGCATGGGGAGCCCTTTTTTTCCTTTTTAATCGGGAATGGAAATTTTGTCCTTCCCAATATATTTTTAAGTTTCCAGGTCGATTTTAAGATGTATTTTAGTACAAAAGGGTTAAAATCCAAAACCATCCTAAATCTATTAATTTTACGCTAAGTATAAGAGAGAAAAAGGAGAGGAAAGCAAGTGCTTCAGAGGTGAATTCAAGATTCTTTGAAGATTCGTTATTTCCAGGTATGTAAAGGTTACCCAAAAACATGAAATTGTTCTTCCATGTGCCAATGTAGAGTTAGAATGAAAATTAATGTCTAGAAGTCTTGAATTATAATTTTCTTGAAAGTTCTTGAATATTTGTATTAAATTCTTGATGTTATCTTGAGTTCTTGAATATATTCCTTAAACTATACTTTCATATCCTAAATTGACGATCGTCATGCTTAAAGTTACTGTATGCTTACATACTTATGTGATTGTGATTGAACTTTTATAAATTCTCTCTGTACACACTTGAATAATGAATTTAGGGGGATGTCTTGAGCCTTGATTGTCTGAATGTGATGTTTGATTGAATCTGAGTCTTAGGTGATGAGTGTTGATGACTGTGATAGCTTGAATTATACTGATAGAGTTAGATGAACATAATCCCTTGAATTTGGAAAGATAGTCTTGCCCATAGAGTTTGAGTGACGAAAATCCTGGATGAATCGATGGTCTATGAGCATGTCGAGTCCTGGGAGAAGTATTGTGCACCAAAAATGAGTAAGAGTGAGTCCCATTCATACTCATTACCTACGTCGCCAGCTTAGCAGAGGATTGGACCATGAGAATGGATACTTCCTTAGTATGAAAAAAGGACTTACTATTACTATAAACCCCTGATGTATGCCCTTTTACCCCAGCAAGGTACTGGGCGGATTCTGCAATGACATCACTTTGTTGTACCATCACTGGCTCATTAGTAATAGGTGTAGGTCGCAGAAACTCACAGATAGGTTTCACGATGATAGAACTCCGATGTATATGATGGTTTGATATTTGATGGATAGTGAAGTGATAGAGTCTTGTCCCGTACTCGGAGATGAGGCTGAGTGATTGATCAGAGATTGCTATACTGTTTCCTTTTTCTTAGCCCATTTTACATATAGTACATTTTATGTACTAACGCCTCTCTAGTGCTGCATCATTTTATGATGCAGATACAATAGATCGAGGACTTCAGCAGCCCAATCATTGAGGTTTTAGAGCTTGATTTCAGACCATGGTGATCCTCCCCAGCATCCAGAGGATGGTTATATCTTTTTTATCTTTATGTAACATTTCTTTTGATTGTGATACCCATGGCCTGTCATGGCACCTTCTTAGAAGTTAGTTATAGAGGCTTCGTAGACATAGACGATTGATGGGTGGCGTAGGGACTATTTTATCCCTTTTTCATTTCTTGTGACATTACTCTTATTATCATATAATAGTTGATTAGTTTTATTGAATCTTCCCATATGAATGGATGGTACGATGGCGATGAGACTAAGTGGTCCGCTTGGGGACTAGCAATAGACTCCAAGTGCCAACCACGTCCAGAGTACCCTTCTGGGGCATGAGAAACTTGGTGTCAAAGCCCAAAGTTCGAGTGTCCTAGGGAGTCTATGAAGCCGTGTCTAGTAGAATCTTGTTTATGGGTATGTTGTGAACCACACTTCATAAGCAGGAGTTTATAGGACATTAGGAAGTTTTACCCTTCTTCTATGATCTAAATTCATGCTATAGAGTTAACTTGTGAAATTCTTCTTTTAACTCGTGCGCTTTACGCTTACAAAAAATGCTGTCAAAAAGAACAACTACTCAGAGAGATGCCACTACTCCCATTGCTGAGAATACCTAATCGGAGGTTCCAGTTCAAACTGGGACCAGGAGACGGGAATGCCCCCGCTAAGACTACTGAGGTCCCTCTGGCGCCATCTAGCTCCCACTACTGAGGCAGAATTCAGAGGATTCATCACCATGCTAACTCAGTTGGTGGCCTCCCATGGAAATAACCACGATTCCGAGGCTCCTAGTTCGAGTTCGTAGGATCCCTCAGCTTTGACCCAGCTCAAGGACTTCTTGAGGATGAACCCACCTATGTATATGGGGTCAAAGGTGGAGGAGGACCCACAGAACTTCATTGACGAGATATACAAAGTTTTGAGGGCCATGCATACAACTAATGTATGGTACACTCAGTGGGAGGGGAGTAGAGGTCAGGATGCAGAGCCTACAGCATGGGATGAGTTTGAAGACGCCTTTATTGATCACTTCTTTTCTCAAGAGTTGAGGGAGGCGAAGGCAGAGGAATTCATGAATCTGAAACAAGGAGGGATAACTATGAAGAAGTATAGCCTTAAGTTTATCAAACTGTCAAGGTATGCTCCAGAGATGGTGAAAGATATGAGACAGATGATAAGGAGGTTTGTGGATGGTCTAGCCAGAAATGTGCAGAAAGATTGCAAGGCTGCCTTATTGATTCCTGGTATGGACATCTCAAGACTCATGGTGTATGCCTAGCAGACAGAGGAAGATAAGAGGAGGGATTAGAAAGAGCACATGACCATAAAGCCGAAGGTAGCAGGGCATGAGCCCAGCCCGTAGAGACAGTAGAGGGGTGACAAATCTTATTTCCAGAAGAGGCTATCACATCCCGCACCTTTAGCAGCCAGTGCTCCTGTATAGCCCAATCGGTATGACAAGAAATCTTAGAGTTACCAGAATTCTAGGACCCCGGGTGCCCAATCTCAGGCCAGTATGACTTAGGGCCCAAGGGGAAATCTACCTTGTAGTACTTGTGGGAAACTTTATCTGGGCAGGTGTTGTTTGGGTACAGATGCTTTTTTCCTATGTGGGCAGACATGTCATTTTTAGCAGGAGTGCCCAAAGAGGAGACGAGGTGAAGAAAATAGCAAAGCTCAATCTTCGATAGCACCCCTAATGGGTAACCAGCAGAAGGCTGCTACTACGGGTGTAGGCAGCGGGACTAACTGCCTTTATGCTATGGGTAGTGCATAGGATCAGGAGGCTGCACCAGATGTTGTCATGGGTATACTTAGAGTCTTTTCCCTTGATTGTTATGCATTGATTGATTCGGGTGCCACTTTATCTTTTGTAACTCCTTATGTGGCTAGTAAGTTTAGGGTTCTTCCAGAGTGTCTGCATGAACCTTTTGATATTTCCATTCTTACTGGGGAGCCTATCCTAGCTAAGAGGGTTTACAGGGATTGTATGGTATCTATTTATCATAGGGACACTTTAGCTGATTTGATAGAGTTGGAGATGGTTGATTTCGATGTAATAATGAGCATGGATTGGGTTCATGCTTATTATGATGTTATTGACTGTAGAACCTGGATTGTCAAGTTTCAATTTCCTAATGAGCCTATCTTAGAGTGGGAAAAGAGTTCTGCTGCCCCTAAGGGCAAATTCATATCTTATCTTAGAACTAGGAAGTTGATATCCAACGGTTGTATTTACCACCTCATGGAGTGAAGTTTGATGATGTTGAGTCTCCTACTCTCTAGTCAGTCCCAATAGTGAATGAGTTTCCCGAGGTCTTTCCTGATGATCTTCCCGGGGTTCCTCCTTATAGGGAGATTAACTTTAGGATTGATGTTCTTCCCGAAATCAAACCTATCTTAATTCCACCCTATAGAATAGCCCCCACAGAGTTGAAAGAATTGAAAGAGTAGTTGAAAGACTTGTTAGAGAAAGGTTTCGTAAGGCCTAGTGTCTCACCTTGGGGTGCTCCTGTCCTATTCATGTGTAAGAAAGATGGGTCTTTGAGGATGTGCATAGACTATCGGCAGTTAAAAAAGGTTACCATAAAGAATAAGTACCCTCTTCCCAGAATAGATAACCTTTTTGACTAGCTTTAGGGTGTTACTTACTTCTCCAATATAGACCTCAGATCGAGTTATCATCAATTGAAAGTGAGGGAAGTGACATTCCTAAGACAAACTTTAGGACGCGGTATGGCCATTTTGAGTTCTTGGTCATGTCCTTCGGGTTGACAAATACACCCACAACTTTCATGGATATGATGAACAGGGTATTCAGACCATATCTTGACATATTCGTGATCGTGTTTATTGATGACATTTTGGTATATTCGAGGAATAAGGAGGAGCATGCTAATCACCTTAGAGTGGTTTTGCAAACACTCAAAGATCATGAGTTGTATGCGAAATTCTCCAAGTGTGAGTTTTAGCTCAAGTCAGTGGCCTTCTTAGGCCATGTTGTATTGGGAGATAGTATTCGGGTGGATACTTAATAGACTGAAGCAGTTAAGAACTAGCCAAGACCCACTTCTCCCACAAAAATAAGAAGTTTCTTGGGTCTGGCTAGTACTACTGTAGATTCATTGAAGGCCTTTCTTCTCTGTCAGCCCCGTTGACAAAGCTGACTTAGAAGAAGGCCAAGTTTCAATGGTCTGAGGCATGTGTAAAGAGTTTTCAAGAGTTGAAGACTAGATTAACTATAGCACCTGTGTTAACCTTGCCAGATGAGACGGGTGACTTTGTGATGTACTGTGATGCATCTAGAGTGGGTTTGGGCTATGTACTTATACAAAGAGGGAAGGTGATAACTTATGCTTCCAGACAGCTTAAGGTCCATGAGAAGAATTATCCCACTTATGACCTTTAGTTGGCAGCAGTAGTGTTCGCACTTAAAATCTGGTGTCACTATATGTATGGAGTGCATGTGGACGTGTTCACTGACCACAAAAGCTTGCAGTACATGTTCAGTCAGAAAGAGCTCAATTTACGATAGAGGATGTGGCTGGAGTTGCTCAAAGATTATGATATGAGTATCCTCTACCACCCAAGTAAGGCTAACGTTATTACTGATGCTCTTAGTAGGATGTGCATGGGTAGAACTGCCCATGTGGATAAGGGGAAGAGAGGGCTAGCCCGAGAGGTGCACAGATTGGCTCGACTAGGAGTACAGCTTAAGGAGAACAACAAATGCGAGGTCAATGTTCAGAATAGTTCTTATTCATCCTTAGTGTCTGAGGTGAAGGAGAAGTAAGACCAATACCCTGTCTTACTCCAATTGAAAGAAGTGGTTCACAAGCAGAAGGTGATGGTTTTCTCCAAAGGGGGAGAAGGGGTATTGAGATATCAAGGGTGATTGTGTGTACCTGATGTTGATGGTGTTCGAGACAGAATCATGGCCGAAGCTCATAGCATGAGGTACTCCATTCATCCTGGCTCCACCAACATGTACCACGACTTGAGGGAAGTCCATTGGTGGAATGGGATGAAGAAAGACATTGCTGAATTCGTTTTCAAGTGTCCTAATTGCCAACAGGTTAAGGTTGAACATTCGAAAACTTGTGGGTTTGCTCAGAATTTCAAAATTCTGGAATAGAAATGGGAGATGATCAATATGAACTTCATCATGGGCTTACCGCGATCCAAAAATCAACATGATTCGATATGGGTGATTGTAGACAAGATGACTAAATTAGCCCACATTTTGGTGGTGAAAACAAGTTATATGGCTAAGAAGTATACCCGACTATATATTTGAGAGATTGTGAGAATGTATGGGGTCCCTTGTGTATCATCTCAGACAGAGGTGCTCAATTCACCTCTCAATTTTGGAGATCTTTTCAGAAGGAATTGGGTACGAAGGTAAATTTGAGTACTATTTTTCACCCTCAAACAGACGGGCAGGCAGAGCGCACTATTTAGACCTTGGAGGATATATTGAGGGCATGTGTTATTGATTTTAAAAGAAACTGGGATGATCACTTACCATTGATTGAGTTCGCATATAATAATAGCTATTGTGCCAGCATTCAGATGGCCCCATATGAGGCATTGTACGGGAAGAGGTGTAGATCTTCGATTAGTTGATTCAAGGTAGGTAAAGCTGAGATGATTGGGCCTGATCTCATACACTAGTCCATGGAGAAGGTGAAAGTCATATGGGAAAGGTTGAACATAGCCCAGAGTCGCCAGAAGTCATATACGGATGTGAGAAGAAGAGACTTGAGTTTGAGGTGGACGATTGGGTGTACTTGAAGGTATTACACATGAAGGACTTCATGAGATTTGGTAAGAAGGGGAAGATGAGTCCCTGCTATATCGGTCTATACCAGATTGTAAGAAGGATTGGGAAGGTCACCTAAGAGTTAGACTTGTCTTCCTAGCTAGAGGGAGTTCACCCAATATTCCACGTATCTATGTTAAAGAAGTGTTTGGGCAATCCAGCCTTAGCGATTTCAGTGGAGAGTACGGGAGTGAAGGACAACTTAGCATACAAGGAAATTCCAGTCTAGATTCTTGATCGACATGTTTGTAAGCTGAGGAACAAAGAGATAGCCTCTGTTAAAGTTCTATAGAGGAATCAATTTGTTGAGGAAGCTACGTGGAAAGGTGAGGAAGCGATGAAACTCAAATACCCGTATTTATTCGTGCCAAGTGATGACAATGTTGAAGGTAAATGTTCTTATTCTTAGCAATTCTGATCATTCTTTTCCATTGAGTTGATGCCTTATTTTATTCCATTTCTGAGTCTAAGACAAAGATAGATAGATGATATTCTTATTCTTAGCAATTCTGATCATTCTTTTCCATTGAGTTGATGCCTTGTTTTATTCCATTTCTGAGTCTAAGACAAAGATAGATAGATGATGGATAGTGAGAGTTTGAGTGTTCCCAAGTGAGGAACAAGATGAGTTCTGAGTTTATTCGAGTCCCCGTTCGACCTTTACTTATCATTAGAGGACAAATGATTTCAAGGGGGAGATGATGTAATACCCTGTGAAATTTTTAAAACTCCCTAAACTTTGTTGCGCACACAATGTATCTTACCAAGCTCTGATGGAAAATTCGAGATCGACTTTGCGATCAATGTAAAAAATTGAGTTGAAAAATGATCTCGACTCAGCTTTATCGTGAAAAACATAAATTTATATTTTCAAAAAATGCTCAAAATGTGGGATTTTTGTGCCCCTTCCACGATGCAGAGAGGACGCGAAAGCATACTTAGTCTATTTTTGAAAAATTCGACAAGAACTGAAATTCGTGAAAAAGTGCAAAAATGCACTAGTGCATGTCGCGCACTAGTGGATGGGGAGCCATTTATTTCTTTTTAATCGGGAAGGGCAATTTCATCGTTCCCAATTCATTTTTAAATCTCCAGTTTGATTTTAAGATGTATTTTCGTACAAAAGGGTTAAAATCCAAAATCATCCTAAATCTATTAAATTTATGCGAAGTCTAAGAGAGAAAAGGAAGGGTTTCAGAGGGAATTCAAGATTCTTCAAAGATTCATTATTCCCAAGTATGTAAAGGCTACCCAAAAGCGTGAAATTATTTTTCCACGTGCCAATGTAGAGTTAAAATAAAAATTGATTTCTAGAAGTCTTGAATTATGATTTTCTTAAAAGTTCTTGAATATTTATATTAAATTCTTGGATATTATCTTGAGTTCTTGAATATATCCCTTAAACTATACTTTCATATCCTAAATTGACGATCATCATGCTTAAAGTTACTGTATGCTTACATACTTATGTAATTGTGATTGAACTCTTATAAATTTTCTGTGTAAACACTTGAATAATGAATTTAGGGGGATGTCTAGAGCGTCGATTGTCTGAATGTGATGTTTGATTGAGTTTGAGTCCTGAGGTGATGAGTGTTGATGACTGTGATAGCGAAATTATACTGATAGAGTTAGATGAACATAATCACTTGAATTTGGAAAGATAGTCTTGCTCGTAGAGTTTGAGTGACGGGAATCCTGGATGAATTAATGGTCTTTATGAACATGTCGAGTCCTGGGAGGAGTATTGTGCACCGAAAATGAGCAAGAGTGAGTCCCACTTGCACTCATTACCTATGTGGCCTATGTAACGGAGGATTGGACTGTAAGAATGGATACTTCCTTAGTCCCAAAAGAGGACTTACTATCACTATAAACCCCTGATGTACGCCTTTTTACCCCGGCAAGGTATTGGGCAGATGCCGCGATGACATCGCTTCGTTGTACCCTTAATGGCCCATAGGTGATGGGTTTAGGTCCAAGAAACTCCTAGGTAGGTTTCACTGTGATAGAACTCCAATGTGATGTGACAATTTGATGTTTGATAGATGGTGAAGTCATAGAGTCTTGTCCCGTACTCGGAGATGAGGCTGAGTGATTGATAAGAGATTGATATACTGATTCCTTTTTCTTTGCCCATTTTACAAATAGTACATTCCACGTACTAATGCCCCTCTGGCGTTGCATCATTTCATGATGCAGATACAGTAGACCAAGGACTTCAGCAGCCCAATTGTTGAGGTTTCAGAGCTTGATTCCAGACCGTGGTGAGTCGTCCCCAGCATCTAAAGGATGGTTATTTTTTTTTATCTTTATTTCAGCATTTCTTTTGATTGTGGTATCCATGGCCTATCATGGTGCCTTCTTAGATGTTAGTTATAGAGGCTTTGTAGACATAAACGATTGATAGATGGTGTCGGGACTGTTTTATCCCTGTCTCATTTCTTATGATATTACTCATATTATCGTACGATAGTTGGTTAATTTTATTTAATCTTCCGCATATGAATGGATGGGATGATAATGATGAGACTAGGTGGATCGCTTGGGGACTAGTAATAAACTTCAAGTGCTAGTCACGTCCAGGATACCCTCCCGGCGTGTGACAATTATTAATGATATTGGTAGTATTTATTATTAATATTATTATTACTTTTGTTCTTATCATTATTAGTTATGTTAATGTTATTATTAATAGTTTATTAAGTATCATATTTTAAATACTTTATGTATTTCACGATGTTATTTCATTACCTTTTAATTTAAACTAATAATATGTTCAAATATTTTTACATATGCAATCTTAGCATATTATATATATTTTTTTTACGTAAAATTACTATTTGATAAAACATTTTATATTCATATTAATGCATATTTTATAATTTATTAATTAGATGGCAATCTGTTCAATTCTATCCCAATTTATTTAATTTGTATATTTTTTATCAAATTCATTTTAATTTTAGTTAATTTCCTTAAAAATTATTTCAATTTTAGCCAATTCCTATACAATTTCTTTAAATTTTAGCTTTATTGAGTTAATTTGTGACCTAATTTTACATTAACAATCCAATTTCATTTATTTGAATCTGGATCCAACCTATTACTCTAATTCTAATCTGGATTGTTCATCAATTCGATCCAATGGCTAAGATCAATCCTTGGTTTCTTGCCATCTTATTTCTAAATAACCCAAAACCCTTGCCAATTTTCCATTTTTCCCCTTTCCTCAACGCAGTCGCACCATCTTTTCTACTCCTCTCACCACTTCACTGCCGCACCACTAGAACCGCCGGCAGAACCCTCTTGCCCCCATGTTCCTGCTCCACCAATGAGGAACCTCGCCGGCGACACTCTCCCATAGCGCCACCCTTTCTCTCCTCCATCTCTCCTCTCTTCTTCTCCTTCTTTCCTGGCGAATGCCACCACCCAACAACAACCCCTTTCCAGTGGAAAACTCCATGCAACCCCTTGTCCAGCCCCTTTCTTCGCCGGCGTAGCTGTTGGCGAGTGAGACAGCCGGCCGCCGCCGGCCCTTTCCTCCCACTCTCCTTCATTTCCCGCTCCCTCCAACCAAGACTCACCGAAAACACCCTCCTCACCGGCGCATATCCTCTTTCTCCCTCAACCCGCCGGAAATCGACCAAATGACCCCTCTATCTGTCCCTCTCGCCCTTGCCGAAAAAACCATACAAAACCCGCCACTAGTCCTGCGGCAAAACCCGAAGCCCTCACAGGAACTCCACTAGCTAAACAACCTCCAACAGCCTTCTTTCCTATGCCGGAAAACCCCAAACCAGCCCGCCGCCACTTTTATTTTCCTTCCTCGGGTCAACCAAGCCATCGCCACCAACACCCATCATCTCCTCCACCTGTCAAACCCACCACAAAACTCCATGAAAGTAGACAGATGCCAACCCAACAAAGATAAATCAACCAGAAACACGAAGAAATAGGTCAGAATTAAGAGTATTCGGATTTGGTCTGACTTTCTTGATCCCTTGCTTCTTGAATTTGAAATTAGGTGATGTTTAATCTTGATTGGATTGTTGTTTAACATAAGTACTCTGCAATATGTCTCCCTGTTCTTACTAAATTATGTCAAATTGTTATTTATCATATTTGTTTGTTTAAGTTAATTTTGGCTTACTGTTTGCATATATTTCAAAAATCATCTTTATTATGTTTTAACACCTTTGTCAATATTATGAATATTTAATATAATTTATGCAATTTCAGAACTAATTACAGAAAGAAGTGATATATTATGGCTAATTTTTCTCGAAATATAGTTTTAATATTGAGCAGCGTTGATTTTGGATTGCTTGTGACCTTTCTGCTTGTCTTAATTGTGGTAAATTGATTGAATTAAGTTATATTTTGATTGATTGTGATTTGCCCGTATTTTTTTTTGAAAAGGATCTCTTGGTACTGATAGAAGTTTCTGTATTTAAAAATATAATATAACCAACATATATATAGAAAGAGTATATTATTACACCCTCTTTGTATTGATTGACTGTAAATCTGATTTTTTTCATAAATTAAAATATTGTGCTCTTGTATTTTAGTAAAGTTCGACAGAATTTGTGTTGACTGATTTTATTCTTTTATTTTTTGGTGAGAGTAATTTGTTTTGAATGATTGTTTACCTTCTATAAATCCCTTTCCTTTTACTTACATAATTATTTTTGGGATGTTTTTGATCAAATCGCAAGATTAGTGATTTATTATTTTCCTTTCTTTATCTTGATTATAAATTAGCTAACGGATCTTCTTACCTTTTGTTGATTGGTTATCTCTACTATATAAATCAGTCCTTCATTCACAATTAGACGGGAAAAAAACTCTCTATGCACTTTTCTTTCATACTAAAATAAAACTCTCTTCCCATCTCTGTTCTCTTTGGTAATATAAGAAAATAATTGGCTGAAAGTTTTTGTCCACGACTTTTGTTACTTGGATTCCACTACTACTGTGCTTGATTGTTGAGGTTCTTTTCTTTTATATTACTATTTTCGTACGTTATTCTTTCTTTGTTCATGTAACATATCTTGGAGTTCATGACAATAGTCGCCAGGGGATGGGATTCAGAAGGCTTTGAAGATTTTATTTTTTTGCTATGTTGTATTTTTATTCTTGCAAAAGCCATGCAATAAAATAATAAAAATGGGGGATCTAGTGTAAAGGGGGAGGGGTAACTATGTGCTAATTGCTTTTATTTTTACTTTTTTTGTGTTGTTTTGATTGACTCATGATCGTAGGCAATCTTAATTTAGGATCTAATAAAAATAAGTCATAAAGAATTAAGTTAGTATAAAATATGAATAATAATTGACTCACGATCGTAGTCAATCTAGTCTTCAACTCTTAAAAACTATTCTCATATTCCTTGGATCATTAAAACTTTACCTTTTTCTGAGTTAGCTTAGTCAATGGTGCTGACAAGGAAGAAACCCCTCAACGAATCTATGGTACTACCCTGTCAACCCTAAGAAACTCTATATATCGGTAGGAGAGGTTGGTCTGGGTCAGTTCTTAACCACTTTAATCTTCTGGGCATCCACTCGAATAACGTCGCCTGAGAAAATATGACATAGGAGGGCCACGGACTTAAGCTAGAACTCACACGTTGAAAATTTTACATACAATTCATGGTCTTTGAGAGTTTGCAAAACAACTCTAAGATGGTTAGCAAGCTCCTCCTCATTCTTATAATATACCAGGATATCATCATTAAATACAATCACAAACATGTCGAGATACGGTCTGAACACTCTATTCATCAAGTCCATGAAAGTTGCAGGTACATTAGTCAACTCAAAAGACATGACCAAGAACTCAAAATTGCCATACCTTGTCCTAAAGGCTGTCTTGAGAATGTCATATTCCCTTACTTTCAACTAATGGTAACTCGATTTGAGGTTTATCTTAGAGAAACAAGAGGCACTCTGAAGTTGGTCAAACAGATCGTCTGTCCTGGGGAGAGGATACTTATTGTTTTATTCTTTATCATGACCTTGTTCAGTTGCCTATAATTTACACACATTCTGAGAGATCCATCCTTCTTACGCACGAATAGGATAGGAAAACCCCAAGGAGAAGCACTAGGTCTTAGAAACCTTTTTCTAGCTAGTCCTTTAGCTGCTCTTTCAATTCCTTCAATTCAACGGGGCTATCCTATAAGGTGGGATTGAGATAGGTTGGATTTCTGGGAGAACATCAATCCCAAAGTCAATTTCCCTATTAGGAGGGACTCCAGGCAGATCTTCGAGAAACATTTTAGGAAACTCATTTACAATTGGGACCGACTCTAGAATGGAGGACTCAACATCATCACACTAAACTCGCATGAGGTGGTAGATACTCCCATTAGAGATTAGCTTTTTGGCTCTAAGATAGGAGATAAACTTGCCCTTGAGTGCAACAAAACTCCCTTTCCACTCTAAGACAGGTTCATTAGGGAATTGAAATTTAACAATCTAGGTCCTACAATCAACAGAGGCATAACAAGCATGAAGCTAGTTAATGCCAAGGATCACATCAAAGCCAACCATCTCTAATTCTACCAAGTCAGCCAAGGTATCTTTATGATAAATAGATACTATACAATCCTTGTAAACCTTCTTAGCTAAAATAGCCTCACCAGTAGGAGTGGAAACAAAAAAGTGTTCAAGCAAACACTCAGGAAGACTTCCAAATCTACTAGCCACATAGGGAGTTACAAAAGACAGAGTGACACCCAGGTCAAGCAATGCATAATAATCAAAGGTAAAACTCAAAGCATACCCGTAACAACATATGGAGCTGCCTTCTGATCCTGTCGATTTTACCTATGGCATAAAGACGATTTGTCCCGCCTTCTGTACTTGTAGTAGTACCCCTCTGATGATTGCCAACTGGGGGTGCTACGAAGGTCTGCTCTCTAATTCTTCCTTTACCTCATCTCCTCTTCAGGCAATCATACTGTAAGTGACCAGTCTGTCTACATAAATAACAAACATCTTTGTCCACGCGGTACTCACCCAGATGGAGTTTACTACACTTATCATAAGGTGGCTTTCCCTGCATACCTTGAGCCAGACTAGGTTGAGATTAAGAACCCTGGGCCCTATAATTTTGGCGACCATAGACCTTCTGATTATACCTATTTTGTTGGATAGGTGCATTCACTGCAAAGGGTGCATAGTAGTGAGATGGCCTCTTCTGAAAGTAGGATTTATCACCCTTATTCTGTCTCGACTAGCTAGGCTCTTGCCCCACTGATTGTGCTTTTCTGCTAATTTGCTCCTCTTTGTCTCTCTTTTTATCTTCCTCAATTTGCTGGGGATATACCATAATTCGGGAGATGTCCATACGTGGGATTAACAACGCTGTCTTGCATCCTTCTTCACATGTCTGCCCAACCCAGACACAAACTTCCTCATCCTTGGCCTCATGTATTGAACCATCTCCGGAGCATATCTGCACATCTTAATGAGCTTGAGCCTGTACTCCTTAATGGTCATCCCCTTTTGTCTTAAGTTCTCAAACTCCTTAACCTTCGCCTCCCTCAACTCTTGGGGAAAGAAGTGGTCATGGAAAGTAGCCTCAAACTCATCCCACTTCGTAGGCTCAGCATCTTCACCTCTACTATCCTCCTATTAGTTGTACCAGACATTTGCAACATCTTTCAGCTGGTATGAGGAAAGCTCAACTCCTTCAATCTCATTAGCATGCACGACCCTTAAGACTTTACACATCTTGTCAATGAAGTTTTGTGGGTCCTCTTCTACCTTTGACCTCGTATACATCGATAGGTTCAGTTGTAGGAAGTCCCTGAACCTATTTGCAGTCGTGGACTCCTGTGAGCTAGAATTAGGAGCCTGAGGATCTCAACTATTATTTTGGGAGGCCACTAGCTGAGTAAGCATGGTAAAGGCTCCCTTAAACTCTACCTCGAAGGTGGGGGCTGGCTGTGGTTGTGCAGGGGGCGCCTATAGGACCTCAGCAGTCCTAGCGGGTCGACCCTGTCTCCTCGTCCCTGTCTGAGTAGGGACCTCTGGTTGGGAGTTCTTAGCACTAGGGGCTGAGGCATCTCTCTAAGCAATAGTTCATTTTGGAGGCATATTCTGCAAACGTGTAATGCACAAATTAGAACAAGATTTTCATAGAGTTGAACTCTACCTCACGAACTCAGATCATAGAAGAAAGGCAACACTTCCTAATGTTCGATAACCTTCTGCTTTTGAAGTGTGGTGCACAACACACCCATAGACAAGAATCTACTAGACATGGTTTTATAGACTCCTTAGGATACTCGAACTCTTGGCTCCGATACCAAATTTGTCATGCCTCGGGAGGGTACCCTAGGTGTAACTAGCACTCAGAGACTATTGCTAGCCCTCGAATGAACAACTTGACCTCATCATCTCCATTCAATCATACATCAGTGGAAGATATTAGAATTAGGAATCAAACAACAGTGGGCTATTCTATCTCATCATATCTGTGTTAGGAATAAAGGCCATAGGCCACAAGACTAGTCATAAATGTCCATCACATAAAATAGAATTAAAGAAAATCAATTTAAAAAAGGGGAAGGATCCCAACATTAAAACATCATATCTGTGTCTATGTCTATGAAGACTCTAACTTTGTAAGTCTAACCGTGACAGGCCATAACTACCACAAACTCAGAATAACTCAAAATGTAAGAAAATGAAATAACAAACATCCTCTGAATGCAGGGAGGACTCACCAAGTCTCTGGAACTAGAAATCTTTGAACCTCAATGAATCATCTGCTGAAGTCCTCTGTCTACTGAATTTGCATCATGAAATGATGCAGCGCTAAATGACGTCAGTACATGGAATATACGGTATATAAACGGGCTAAAAGTAAATAGTATAGATGGAATAGTATGGAATAACATCAACTCATCAGACACTCATCTCATATTAGAATAAGAAATAGACACCTTCGTGTCAACATCAATCAAGACTCATAACATCACATCGACATCAGAGTACTTCATGGTGGAACCTATTTAGAGTTTCTCTAATTGACAACAATTACCTATGAGTTAATGATGATATAATAAAGTAATGTCGTTGCCACATCTATCCAGTACCTTGTCGAGGTACAGGACGAGTCTAGTCTGTCAGTGGATCGATAAATCTATAAGTCCACTTTTGAGGCTGAGGAAACATCTGTTTGTCATGGTCCAATTCTTTCCTATGTTGGCCATGTAGTTAATGAGTGCGAGTGGAATTGACTCTTACTCATTTCAGTGCTCAATACTCCTTTCAGGACTCAACATGCTCATAAGCCATCAAACATCAAGTTTTCTTATCACTTAGTCTCTTTTGGACAAGGAACATCACACATCTCATCTATCATCAACTCAATGGATCAAGGACAATCTTTCAAGATTAAATTCAACCTCTTTAAGACTTTAAAGATATCACTCTCAACTTATCCCATCAACATCATCATTAAGATATTCAAGTCAGGACTTGAAACACAACATCAAGCACATTCATATCATTAAGGCTCTAAACATTAACCCCTAAGCTTATTATTGTCATCTTTAACAATGTAATCATGTAGAGTTTCATGTAGTAACTCAAGAAAGCATTTTAAATAGTAAATTAAGTTTGTGATGATCATCAATTTAAAAAAGTATATATTATAAGAAAATATTCAATGAAATACCCAAAATTTCACATACATTACTCTTCACATTCAACTTATCAACTTTCTACTATCCATGGGGCACATGAGAGGAATATTCCATGTTTTGGGCAGTCTTACCTACTTGGGATGGAGAATTTCTCAGGCTTCTTCAAGAAATTGTCTCACAATCTTGAGATCCCCAAGCATTTCATGTCCTTTCTCTCAAGGATTTTCACGCAGAACTAAGAAGAATAGGTTTTTTGAAACCCTTAACCTGAATAAAATAGCCCTTAAACATGTTTTTGTGACTTAGGATAGGTTGGAGAATGACCAAAAGGTCCTTCTCGCAAATAGAAAATAATTTTCACTTCGTAATCAACATATGCATGTCACGCTAGGGGCATGCCAATATGGTTTTTTACGACATTTTGTGATTTTAAGTCAAAAAATGAAAAAGAATATGTGTGAGTTCGTGCCCCAGGCGCATCGCGCCTTGGGCACACACTCTCACTATCTCATAATTAATTAACAAAAAAATTTTTTTGACCCAGTTGCTCAAAAATTGGGTCGAGGTCATTTTTTCACACAGATCGCAAATTCGATCTCGAATTTTTCATTGGAGCTTGGGAAGACATGTTATGTGCATGATTATTTTCTAGGGGCATTTCAGTGATTTCGCAGGGTGTTACACTACCCATCCATCTCCTAGCATAACTGAAAATTAAAAGTCGAGGTATTACTTCGATAAAAATTTTAATTATTGTGTATATATAAATGTTTGAATAGTTTTTTAGAGAATGCTATAATGATATTGTGTTATTTAGCATAAATGACAACACTAGTTGATCCTATTGATGACAAAATTAATTTTTTTGCAAAATCAATTTGTGTCCATGTAGTGTTGATACTTATATATATATATATTTGTTTAGCATAGGTGACAATTGTTAGACCCCGTATTTCTTAAATTAAGTATAATTATCCAATTGGGAATATTATTGTGAATGTTGTGTAAGTTGAACTCAGGTAATTTTTTTTCGATGTATGATTGGGGTATCAAGTGAATTTGGCGTAAATAATTAAGTTTGAGTAGGAAGTCCTTGATTGAATTAAAAATAGAAAAGTTTGGGGCCTAATTGTACTATAGATTAAATTGGAGCCCTTATGATGTAATTTTGGAAACTTTACCTTCTATATATACCCCTCTTATATTCTTCTACTTAGCAATTTTGAAGAGAAGAAGAAAAGAGGAGAAGAAGAAGAAGAAGAAGAGGAAGGAGGAAAACAAGTAAGTTTTCAATTCTTGTGCTATTATTTTTGAGTGTTCTATCTATTAAATGGTGAATTGTGAATTGGAGTTGTGGAAAGTTAGGGAGATAAATTAATTTGGAGGTGACATAGTTATAGATATATATACGTGTATATATTTTCATTTAATTGGTGCAAGTGAAAGAAGAGAAATATATATACATGTATTAATCTTGTACAAAACATCACAAGTTGTTTCACTTAGAAAAAAATTGAAGAACAAGCATTGCTACAGTAAAATTCCTCTCGGGTTACTGTAG
>JAOTQJ010175580.1:0-24247 GCA_025642045.1 Solanum sejunctum | reverse complement strand
TCACGTGGTAGCTATTATTATAGGAAAATTCAATAAGTAGCAAGTGGTCCACCCAACTACCTTTAAAGTCCAATGCATAAGTTTGCAACATATTATCAAGTGTTTGAATGGTACGTTCTGCTTGCACATCTGTTTGAGGGTGGAATGTTGTACTCAAACTTACTTATGTTTCTAAACTCCTTTGGAAGGACTTCCAAATATTTGCAGTGAATTGGGCTCGACAATTATATATAATGGAGATTGGGACTCCATGTAGCCTGACTATCTCTTTTAGGTATAGTATGGCATATTCTTCAGCTGTATAATCACTTCTGACTGGTAAGAAGCGTGCTAACTTTGTGATTCTGTCAACTAATTCCCATATGGAGTCAAACTTTTGAAATGAGTGAGGCAACCTGATTACAAAGTCCATATTGATCATATCCCACTTCCATGTTGGAAGTTCTATACATTGTATATAACCTCCTGGCTTTTGGTGTTCTACTTTTACTTATTGATAATTTAGACATTGAGACACAAATTTTACAAGGTCTTTTTTCATGCCTCCCCACCAAAATACTCCTTTTAGTTCATGGTACATCTTAGTCGATCCTGGATGGATGAAATATCGGGAATGGTGGGCTTCTTTCATTATCCTCTTTCTAAACCCATTAATATTAGGCACACATAATCTGTTTTGGCAGTAAAGTACTCCATTTTGCATAAGGTCAAAGCCCTTTATCGCACCCTAACTCACCTTTTCCTTAAGCTGTCGTAGAACACGATCCTCAAAATGTTTTTTTTCACCTCCATTACTATTGAAGACGTTGCTACATTATGTACAATAACCCCTTCCTTTGGAGTTTCAATAAGGCGAACTTCCAAACTGGCTAGTTAAGGTAGATCCTTAGCCACCCCTTGACTAACCATGGCATGGTCACCAGTAGTCATAACTGCCTTACGACTCAGAGCATCAGCTACCACATATGCCTCCCCCAGATGCTACAGTATATCAATATCATAATCTTTTATTAATTTTAGCCATCTTTGTTATCTCAAATATAGATCCTTCTGCTTAAAAAAATATTGCAAGATCTTATGATGAGTATATATGTAATTGTGAATGCCATAAAAATTGTGGCACCATATTTTCAAAGCAAATACAACCTGCTAGCTCAAGATCATGAGTTAGGTAATTTTTCTCATGTGGTCATAGCTATCTGGATGCATAAGCAATTACCCTACCATACTGCATTAGCACACACCCTAACCCAACTCTTGAAGCATCACAATACACTTCATACCCCTTAATGCCTTCTAGAAGGGCTAGCATAAATGCAGAAGTTAGCTTATTTTTCAGTTCGTGGAAGCTCCTTTCACATGCATCATTCCATTAAAACTTGGTTGCCTTATATGTCAACTTTGTTAGAGGTGTAGAAATGAAAGAAAAACCTTCAACATACCTTCTGTATTAACCTGCCAAATCTAGGAAGCTCTGAACTTCCGTAGGTGTTGTTGGTCATGGCCAATCTTTCACAACATCTATCTTTTGTGAATCAACTCTTACTCCCTCCTCAGACACAATATGACCTAAGAATGTCATTGATTATAGCCAAAATTCATATTTAAAGAATTTGGCATATAATTCTCTATCACGAAGAACCTATAACGCTTGTCATAAGTGATTGGCATGGTCCTCGTCTAACCTTGAGTATTCCAAAATATTATCTATGAATGCTATCACGAACATATCTAAGAATGGCTTAAATACCCTATTCATAAGATCCATAAAAACTGCTGGTGCATTTGTTAGCCCAAATGAGATAAGAAGAATTAAAAGTGATCATACCATGTTCTGAAAGCAGTCTTAGGTATATCTTCCTCCCTCACCTTCACTTGGTGATACCCTGATTTTAGATTAATTTTTGAAAAGCATTTGGCACAATGTAACTGATTAAATAAATCATCAATCCTGGGTAGGGGGTATTTATTCTTAATTATCACCCTATTCAATTGTCTATAGTTGATACACATTCTCAAGTTGCCATCCTTCTTGCATACAAATAACACTGGTGCATCCCAGGGAGACACACTAGGTCTTATAAAATCCTTCTCCAATAAGTCTTTCAATTGCCCGTTTAATTCACATAATTCTATATGGGCCATTCTATATGGAGGGATAGAAATGGGTTGAGTGCCTGAAAGTAAGTCAATACCAAAATCTATTTCTAGTTCTGGAGGTAAGCCTAGAATTTCATCAGGGAACACATCAACAAATTCATTCACTACTGGGACTGATTGAAGAGTTGGCGATTCTGCCTCCATGTCCCTTACACTAACTAAATGATATATATACCCCTTAGATATCATCTTTATGGCCTTAAGATAAGAGATAAACTTCCCCTTTGGTTCCCCAACATTGCCTTCCCATTCAAGAACTACCTCATTTGGAAAGTGAAAGTACACTTTCTTAGTTCGGCAATCCATGATGGAATAGCAAGAAGATAACCAATCCATATCCATTATAATATAAAATTCCACCATCTCTAACTAAATAAGGTTAGTAAATGTGTCATGGTCACAAATAGTTACTACACAACCATAATAAACCCTTCTAGCCATAATGAATTCACCTGTTGGTGTAGACACTTCAAATGGTTTATTCAATAATTTTGGTGTTCTCTTAAGCTTCTCAGTAACTAGTGGGGTAATGTATGACATAGTAGAACCAAGGTTAATTAATGCATATATATTATGAGAGAATATGGATAATGTACCTGTGACCACATCAGGTGAAGCTTCCAAATTTTGCCTACTCCCCAGGGCTTAAGTGCAATTCTGGACCTCGCTAGAGCTAGCTGCTCCTCTAACACCTCGAGCATGAACCATAGGTGCTTGTTGACCCCTACTTAATGGAGGAACTATCAATGATAATGCAACAGCTGACCCAATAAATTGTGTTATATCACCCACTCGCCTCCTCGGGTAATCTCTCATCATGTTACCTGGCACACCACACTATTAACAAACATCTATTCCAACATGACATATGCCCGGATTACTTCTTGCACACTATTTATAGGGCTACCTAAGAGTCAATGGCTGGACTATCGATCCTTATGTTGTCCGTGAACCTTGTCCCTTAACTTATTGACCAAACTTATTACTTCTGGACCCCTAATGTTATGGTGGAGCACTGGCTACAGAATAGGAGAATGATTGCTTAGGCGGTCTATTAGAAAACTAAGGCCTAAACTCATCTTGGGACGGTGTATACTGCCCTGAAGATTTGGTCCTCCTAGACTGCACCCTTTCTAACTCCTGTGTCCTTCTCCTTTGCCTTTAATGCTCGCAGTTTCTATGCAAAATCTTGCATTCTTGTTATATCCATGTCTTTATTCAATGAAGCAATGGTACATTCTTTGACCAGATATGTATCCAATCTGTCTACATATCGATGAACTCTTCCTGCCATAGTAGCAACTACATTCAGACCATACCTGGATAGGGAATTAAATTAGAGGCTATACTCCCTCATGCTCATATTCCATTGGTGGAGGTTCAAGAACTAATTTGCACGGGCCTCTCAGATCTCTAATGGCAAGTAATGGTAAACAAATGCCTCTTTGAACTCCTTCCAAGTGGTTGGGGGAGCATCTATATCTTTGGATTGCTTCCAAGCTTCATACCACAATATAGCCACACCTTTCAACCTATATGCTACTAACTCCACAACTTTTGTACCACTCACACGCATAACATCTAAAGTGCGCTGAATTTGATCAATAAAGTCTTGGGGATCTTTATTAGCATCAGACCAAGTAAAGGCTGGAGGGTCCAAAAAGGAAGTCACGTATCCTCATACTAGTTACCTTATTTACACCACTTATACCCATGACCGGACCTTCCTGTCTTTGACCTTGGCCAGCAACTATGCGAGTCAGTAGTTGAACTGCATTTCTCAGATCCTGCACTGCCGCATCAATAGGTGGTTCTGGGGAATTTCACTATTTTTGGGTTCAATAGGAGCTGGAGTGGTTAGAGATGTCCATGATGGAGAATGTATTGAGTCTCATTTTGTTATCTCACATGACTGGGTGAACCATCCACCACTTCTACTGCCTTTCCTTTACCTTTGTTTTTCCTGGATTCTGGCATACTTACTCGTTGTACAAAATAATTTAGGAGTTAGACATAATTCACCAAGCTTTATGGCATGATCTAAAGAATGAAAGGAATGTAACAACTCCTGAATTCCACGTAGCCTCCTGCTTATAAATATGGTACACAACACATCGATAAACAAGACTCTACATTGATACGACTTTCTAGACTCCGTAGGATAACCCGCTCTAATACCACTTCTGTCATGCTCCAAGTCCTGTTAGGATGGACTAGCACCTATTGTCGATAAGGCTGAGGAGAACTAACCTATATCTATACATTTTATAAATGATTTCTATATTTAACATGTCTTTATGCAAGGAAACAGTTATACAAGCCAAAAGGAAATGCATGTGACTAAGTCGTTGGGACCATGGTGTCAAAAGTACGAGACATGACCACAGTTTAATTTACATAGTCTACAAAGCCTCTAGATAAGGGAAAGTATCAAATAAGGGTCAATACAGGCCCTTCCTCAATTAACTATACAATACAAACATATAAGCTTTAGATACACACAAAGCTCCGGAACAACCTAAAGCTTAGTTACCGCAGCTACATGTCCTGGACTCTACTGGGGGGATCTACTAGCAACTATACCTATAGCGTAAATGGAGGTCACCTATAAGGGATGTCAGTATGAAATAATGTATTGAGTATGTAAAATATGAAATACTATATATGAAGTAACAACTTCAATTAAACTCTGCACTGGTGTGTAATAAGAGACCACCTTTTGGATATACTTTAGGTTCTTATACTTTATGTTTTTTATATTACTTTACCTTTACTGTATAATCTGTGCATATAACTGTATCGTGATCATCCCTGACTGTGTTCTTCCTTAACCCCTCGGGCTACCACCCGTGATAGGATCATCTCTCGCTAGGTTATTCTTCCACCGCTCGAGCTACCACCCATCAAAAGCTATATACTTTATCTTTTATTTACCTTTGAGATGATTCTTTTATTAGTCATAATATTGGATATATAAGGTTGTATATGTAGCATGTGGCACGTAAATAATCATTAAAAAATAATATGGTAATGAATTGAGTGTGTTACATAAACAATGAAATGCATATGAAATCAAACAACTCATGAACTTTGTTTAGCAACAAGAACTCATGTACTTGGCATCAACATATGTATGTAGATTTGAAGGTAACTATATATATATGGAAGCTTATAAACATGTAAAAGAGTGGAGGCATGGCTACTTGTCATGTTGGGGTAGATAAATGCCTTTACTTACCGAAGGATCTATGTTTCATGCTAAGTGATACGAAATCAAGTAGCTTTATACACCTCATCATATGACCCCATTACTACCTTGAAGTGGTTGTTTTTCCCTCAAATATTTATCTACATCATATTAGGCAATAAGACTAGCATTAGCAGCAAGGAAACACTTCTTAACAGCCCAATATTATAAAAACGATCACCCAAATAGCAAGCTTTCAATTAGTGATGCAAAGGCATTTCTTCAATCTTATCACTGATAAACGTATTTTCTGACAACCATTCTTATATACATGTCATGTACATATTATGTTTGGACTATTAGCAGTCCTACAACAGCCCACAAAGCACAATACATAACAATTCTTTACAATATACAAATATGTGGCATAACGTTATATCCTTTTACCACACTTCGACGTCAATAATTCCAAAACTATTTTAACTTTACCTAAATTGTTTCCAATGTTCTTACCATATAAAACTAGTCTTAATATCGTCCAAGAATAGTCGCAAAATAGGGGAAGGTCATGGAACAATATATTACAAATCTACACAACCTACAAATGTACATCATAACGTTACCCCCCTTAGCTACATTTCGATGTCAACAATTACAAACCTTTTCCAACTCTAACCAAACTGTTCCAACAACATTGACACAAACAAAAAGTTATAATACAATCTTATAACATCACCCAAGAAGTCATAAAGGACGTGAGCCAATAGCTTTCCATCCAACAACCCACAACTTCCAACCAACATCACACTTAAGATAGCACAATAAAACTCTTTTGTTAAATGAAACCAAAATCATGGAAGCAGCCTTAGGGTAATATCTATAACTCAATCCATATTAATAACACCAAATTCTCTTTATAAGATAGCCTACAAACCATATAGAAATCACTGAAACCAAAGTCAAGAGTGCAACAATTTTCTAGACACATGCTGTCCAGATTTTTTAGCATAACATATTATCATATACTTCTTGATTTTTATGAAGAAACCTTAGTAAAAACACAATTATAATCGCTTACCTTTGTCTTCAAAGTTGAGTAACTCCTTAGGAACTCTAAAAGAGTCGTTTGACTGTTGCTTTGCTAGGTTGAGAAAAGTTTAGAGAGAGGATTGTGAAAGTTGAAAAATTTCTAAGTGTAAAGAGTGGCTGAAATGTTTGCTTCTTGTAACCCCTTTTTTAAGGCCTCATTTGATTTATTTAGACCTTTTGACCAAATAATATCTTATATAATTAGACTAAATAATTAATAGCTGGTTCCCCAAAAATTGGACCTAAATGGGCATCAAATCTAATGGACTTTGGCTGCCAATTTCTAGCTTTTCTCTTAATCCGTTTTTGGTCCAAATAACCAAGTGGTTTGGGATATAATTGGGATTTTCATTACATTCTTATTGTAATGAAAATAAGGTCCACTTATTGTAGTAAATTATGGGCTAAACTTACACTCTTAAAATGGATTTTATTCGTAATCAGACTTGGACAAATTTGACGTCGAGCCTCGTCTCCGTTTAGCTAGTAAATTTAAGCTAAGCAAGTCGGTGACTCACCTACTAGATTATTAAGTCATACAAGACCATAAATTCTTTTACTTTGCTTAGGGATTTAATATCCTCAATTTAACACAAACATGAATACAATTAACCCTCTTAAGTGTTAGACACACATATTTCCCATTAACGCAAAATTTAAGCACTTTTGTAAAATTAACACTCATTTGACCAAATCATATCATGATTTACTTTCATAGAATTAGTACATGTATAATGTGGGGTGTTACACAAATGAATGTTTGGGAGTGTGACATTCCCAAGATGGACTTCCGGACTAGGTATGAGCATTATGAGTTTGTTGTGATATCCTTTGGGTTGACCAATGCACTATCTATCATCATGGGTTTAACGAATAGGGTTTTTAAACCTACCTTAGTTTTTTTCATAGTCTTCATTGATGATATTTTGATCTATCATATAGTGAGGATGAGTATATGGGTCATTTGGGAGTAGTGCTACAAAGATTAAGGGAAGAGAAGTTGTATGCTAAATATCGTAAGTGTGAATTTTGGTTAAAAGAGGTTGCCTTCCTAGGTCAGGTAGTGTCAGGGGAAGGTATTAAGATAGATCCTAAGAAGATGGATGTGATTAGAAATTGTCCACGACTATTGATCCAGTAGGATATTAGGAGCTTCTTGGGCCTAGTGGGTTACTATCAGAGGTCTGTAAATGGATTCTCTTTTATTGCTTCTCTCATGACAAAGTTGACTCAAAATAAAGACAAACTTGTATAGACCAATGAGTGTGAAAGGTGTTTCGAAACATAAAAACATAAGGTTATTTCTGCTCCTATATTGTTACTACCGGAAGGGCTAGAAGGATTTGTTGTGTATTATGATACTTCCTGTGTTGGTTGGCATGTGTGTTGATGCAAAATGGTAAGGTGATAGTCTATGCTTCTTGACAACTCAAACTGCATGAAAAGAATTATCCTACCCATGATCTTGAGTTAGCCGCTATTGTATTTGCATTAAAGATTTGGCATCACTATTTATATGGGTTACATGTTGATGTGTTCACCACATAAGATCCTCCAATATGTTTTCACTCAAAAATATCTCAACTTCAGGCAAAGAAGGTGGTTAAAACTTCTTAAGTATTACGATATGAGTGTGTATTATCATCCCGGCAAGGCTAATGTTATGGCAGATGCTTTGTGTAGGGTGTTTATAGGTAGCCTAGCTCATATTGGTGATAGTAGCATAGAGGTGGATAAGGATGTCTATTGGTTGGCTAGAATAGGAGTTAGGTTAGAAGAGATTGATAATGGTGTTGTTGTTGTTATTGATGGTTCTAAAAATTAATTGGTTGAGGAGGTGAAAGCTAAGCAAGATATTGACCCCGCTTTGTTAGAATTGAAGGACTTGGTGAAAGGAGGCAAGGTGGAGGTTTTCTCTCAAGGCCGAGATGGTACCCTTAGGTACCAAGGTAGTTGATGTGCTGTCAAAACACAACACATTTGATGCCTAAAACAAGGAATTTTGTGAGTTCTTAATATGTCTTTTTATGTTTTTTATGTGTTTTTCTGTTGTTCTTGTAGCAAACTTACGTTGGCATAATTTTGAATAAAAGTTATAGATTTTGCTAAAGCATAAGACATGTGAGAACAACTACGAGTCATAGCGCAAGCTACGAGTTATAGGGTGTGTCATAGCAGGAATCATAGACAAACATTAAGAAATCTACTAAGTGGAGGTCACCCCGACGAGGCCATCCTACGAGTCTTAAGTCTCACTATTACTCTTATAGGTGGACTCGTAGCAAGAATTAGAGAGCTAAAATATTGGACCAAAAAATAAAGCCTAAGACTACAAAAAGAACATACAAGTTGTAGTTCAAGCAACAACTCATAACTGTGGGTCATACCAGTTTAGTCCAAAATGCCAAGAGCCTGATATGAGACCCCGACTATGACTCATAGGTCACCCTACGAGTCATACCTACAAGGCGTACCAGTTGCCCGCTATCTTTTTTGTGTTATTTTTAGGATTTATTTGTAAACACTATAAATACCTTAAGTTAGGTTACTTTTAGAGGATGATAGATTTTAGAACATAGAACTTGCTTTTGAATATTCTCTAGAGAATATTTTATGATTTTATATTAGTTTATTGTTCTCTCTTGGAAAACCCATTTTGGGGATTGCAAATCTTGCTTTGTACTCATTGTTGATCAATCAAGCTTTTGGTTTTGCAACTTATGGTGTCTATAACTTTATTGTTTTTGGTAAACTCTCAACTAGTCATTTATTTGCATTTTTGCTTGTTTTGCCTTAGCGATGAGTAGCTAAGCACCCACAACTTGGAGTTTTGGGAATCATAGGTAGTTGGTTTGAGATAACCTAGGGTTATTGCATTTCTATGGTTAGGGTTTGCATGTATTATGTATTTCCCTTCAAAATGATTGTCGTTTGGTGATGGAACACCAAACCCTGCCTACTATCACTAGTCCAACCAAGGTAGTGACGAATAGGAAAAGGGAAGTAGATGACAGGGTTTGATTGATGTGCCCTCGTCTAATAACCAAAAGTTGACCAAAGGGACCCTGACTGGAACTATTGGTAATGGTTAGTTTGCACGCCATTCCTGCCGACTAAGCGCCATGGTGAAATTCGACCTTTACCTTCATAAGAGGGCTGGAAGAACCAAAGTTACCATCCTACATATGAATTTCAAATTCTATTTATGTTGCCTAGGGTAATTGAGTAAACGAACCATGGTGAACACAACTCCCAAGTTGTCCCTAAAATTGAGTATTTCCTTGCGTCTTAGTCTAGTGTTTATTTTACTTTGTTTTTGAGTCACAAGAACACCCTCCCCCCATCCCCATTCAGAGATTTTAGTTATTTATTCTTGAAATGATTAGTAGTGGATTCTTGTAGTCAAGCCCCGTTTTCCCAGTGGATTCGACCCTAACCTTCGATTAGGTTAATTACTGAAAGTGACCACCTCCTTATTGGAGCGTAAACATCATAAAACATTATGGCACTGTTGCCAGGGAATATGGCTAGGCTTAGACTTGAATTCACTATTAGTTAGTTCTGGTATTGATTTCTTGAATATCTTGTATTTTACTTTTGTTTTTATTTTTGTTATTTGATTTTATTTGTAGGGTGTACTAGGTTGTATGTCCAACATAAAGAGCCAAGGCAATCCCTTAGCTCCACTCAATTTGGAGATCCATCGACTACTAAGTAGAATGGGTCAAGTGAGTTAGGATATCGAGGTTGAGGAGGATACGAATAGGAATGAGGATATGGGAAGAGAGGAGAATCCACAAGAAAGGGATAACAGGCCACAACTCAAGGACTTCAATGAAAATGCTTATGGATAAAACCAATATCGATTGAACCCTATGTCTATGGACATTACTGGTGCCATAATACTGCCTCTTTTACTGGCAGATACTAAGTTTACTATATCTAGTTTGATTGCTCCAAATGCTCCAATACTACGAACTATTCACAAGGCTACCTTCGGAGGATCCCCACCATCATCTTCAAAATGTGGTGTTTATTTGCAATAGTGTAATGGGGACACAAAATCTTTCTCTTAATGTGATTGGTTCATGAGTTTCCACTATCATTGACTTGCAATGCAGTTTTATGGTTGTCCGAGCTTCCTTCAGGTACTATTACAAGTTGGGCTAAGCTTCAGAGAGTATTCCTTGAAAGATATTTTTCATGATCTAAGAAGTTGAAGATAAAGGACAGAATCAATAACTTGAGCAATTGCTGGGTAACTCTAATAGCACAATATGGGAGAGGTTTTGCTAAATGCTTGAGAAGGGTCCCTCATTAACAAATTGTTGATGATGCCTTGGTCGAGATTTTCAATCGATCGCTTGATGAGAATACTCAAGCCTACATCGACACTATCATAGGAGCGATATTGCTTGACCAATCTTTTGCATTGATAGCCGCATGAATGGACCAAGTGGTCAAAACAAATAGAGCATGAGGGCAATGATAGCGAGGTGCAATGAAACCTTCTTGTGCGCTAAACACCAATATTGAGCAAGTAAATGTAAATGAATAGATCATATTGCAACTTGCTCAACTTCAGACAAGTATGGACTTGATTTTAAAGCAAAACTAAGTAAGTGTTGAAGCAGTCACCCACCAATCTACAAACACTCCTATCTATGATGATCCATTCTTTGATGAGGATGCATGTTTTTAAGCAACTAAGCGGCGAGTTTCCAGAACAACCCCCAAGTGTCCAACTAGGACTATTGGAGGCCAGGTCTCGAAATCAAAACTTCAACTGTGATGGGGTGTATAGAGATAACCGGGGTAGATATTATGAGATAGAGAGAGTGCCAGACACCGAGTGGGGAAGAAGAGGGGGCTAGAGGAATGGCCCTTATGTGCCTCCTCACAACTATGATGCTGGGTCAAGTAACTCCAGGATTGATGAGATGCTCAAAAGTTGTTGAAAAGGGCCGACCACCAAGATGAGAACTTTAAAGGGAAAGAAAGTGAGTATTTCAAATATTAACCAAAAAATAGAGTGTTATTCGATGGAGATTCAGAAACTGGAACAACAATTTAGACAAAAGTTTCTTCTCAGTCAAACCAAAAATGAAGGGAACCTTACTAAGTAATAAGGTTCAAAATACTAAAAATGAAGCGCACTGTATGGCAGTCATGACTCAGAGTGGAGAAAGCCCTATAGATTCCCCCATACCAATGTTTGAAAATGGAAATCATAGGAAGAAAGTGAATGAGGAAACTAAGGAATGCAACACTGGAGAACAACCCAAGTAATATAAAACCTTCCCAAGGCGCTCTCCTCCTTTTCCCCAAAGGCTTGGGAAGAGGAAGGAAGAAGGTAAGTTTGAATATTTCTGGTTGATGCTTAAGAAATTGTCAGTAGACATCCTTATAATTGAAGCTCTTGAGAGGATGCAGGGGCATTCTAAATAGATGAAAGATCTAGTTAAGAAGAAGTAAAAGGTGAGCCAAGACTTCTCTAAAAATTTTCAAAATTGTAGTATCATCACTACAATGTATTTAGTGCAAAAGCTAGATGACTCGTGAGCATTCACCATACCATGCATTATAGGGGAACTTGAGTTTGCTAAAGCACTATGTTATTTGGGAGCTAGCATTAACTTGATGTCTCTTATCATATTCAGAAAGCTCGATTTGGGGAACCTTGTCCCTCTAAAGATACAGTTGTTGATGGTAGATAGAATAGTCAAGAAACCTGTGGGGATATTGTATGATGTGCTAGCAAAGGTAGACAAATTTATATTTCCTGTAGAGTTTGTTGTACTTGGCCATGAGGTTGATTTTTGCATTTTTTATCATCTTTGGAAGGCCTGTCTTAGCCACAGATTATGCATTAACTGATATGGAAAAAAGCCTACTCACTTTCACGCTTGGGGAAAAGACAGTTGTGTTCCAAGTTGGTCAATATGACGAAAACAATTATGAGTTCTAGCTCATTTCAATGATTTCAATGAGTAAAAAGAGTGAAATGGAGATCCCAATAGAATTAAGGCTAGATATGGATCCTTTGACGGCTGTGTTGATGAATTTTGATGATGAATTCCCAATGATGAGGAAATGATAAATGATCTTAGGGTGTCATTTTAGTAGAGGCGACAAGGTTGGAGTAAGATTTATGCAACAGCAAAACACCACATACTAAGCCTTCTATAGATGTCCCACCAGAGTTAGAGTTAAGGGAATAGCCATTGCATCTGAAATATGCATATTTTGGAGAATATAGTACATTACTTATCATCATTGCAGCAAATTTGAGTGAGGATCAAATAGAGGACCTTTTGTCTATTCTCAAGAAGTTCACAAGGTCCATTGGGTAGACAATTGCAGACATCATTGGCGTACCCCCTGGTATATGCACTTATAAGATTCAACTAGTCTAGGATTATAAACCGAGTACTGAGCATCAAAGAAGGTTAAACCCCTCAATGTAAGAGGTAGTAAGGAAAGAAATAATCAAGTGGTTAGAAGCAGGAGTAATCTACCAAATTGCCAACTGTGAGTGGGTAAGTACAGTGTAGTGTATTTCAAAAAAAGGAGGCATCACAGTGGTGCCTAATGCGAAGAATGAGTTGATCCCAATGCGATTAGTCACTGGATAAATGTGTGTATGGATTCTAGAAAGCTTAATATGTCTACCAAGAAAGATCATTTTTCTACGCCCTTTATGGATGACATGCTCGACAGATTGGTAGAGAAGGGGTGGTACTATTTCCTTGATGGATATTCCAGGTACAATCAGATTGTTATTGTGCCCGAGGACCAAAAGAAGTTAACTTTCACATTCCCTTATGATACCTTTGCATTTAAGAGAATGCCTTTTTGACTATGTAATACTCCAGCAACATTTCAAAGATGAATGATGTCTATCTTCTCAGCCATGGTTAAGAGTATATTGAGGTGTTCATGGACGATTTTAGTACTGTCAGCCAGTACTTTGAAGAATACTTGTTACATTGACATAATGTGTTGTAGAAGTGCAGTGAGAGTCACTTAGTGCTAAATTGGTAGAAATATCATTTTATGGTCAAAAAAGGCATCGTACTTAGTCACAGAATATCAGGCAAGGGAATTGAGGTGAAAAAGCAAAAATTGAGGTTATAGAGAAATTGCCACCAGCAATTTTGGTAAAAGGTAGTAGGAGCTTTTTAGGCCATGCCAGATTCTACCGCTGATTCATAAAGGACTTTTCCAAGATCACACAACCACTATGTAAGTTATTGGAGTAAGATGCTAAGTTTGTGTTTGATGATGCATGCATGTAAGCCTTTGAATAATTTAAAAGAAGGCTAACCACAACACCTATTATTGTGGATCTAGATTAGTTACATATTCGAATTAATGTGTCATGCGAGTGGATTTGCACTAGGTGTACTGTTGGGGTAACAAAGGGATAGAATTATTCATCTAATCTATTATGCCAACAAACTATTAAATGTGGCCCAAAAAGAATATACAGTGATCGAACAAGAATTCCCTACCTTAGTTTTTACTTTTGAAAAATTTTGATCACACTTATTGGGGAGAAGGTGATTGTGTACATAGACCATGCGATGCTCAAATATCTTATGATCGAGAAATATGTAAAACAAATATTAATCAGTTGGGTACTTGTATGGTAAGAGTTTAACTTTGATGTGGTTGACAGAAAAGGGTTAGAAAATCAAGTAGTTGATTATCTCTCTAGATTGAAAGATGAAGCTATGGTGAAGTTTGACAATGGACTTGACATAAATGACTCATTCCCTGATGAGAGAGTTTTGGTGGCCTCACATGATCTTATACCGTAGTTTGCAGACTATGTTAACTACTTGGTAAGTGATATAGTTCCATCTGATTTGAACACCCATCAATGTCGCAAGTTTATGCATGATGTCAAGAAGTTCTTCTAGGATGAGCCATATTTGTATCATATATATGGGGATGGGATCATCCGTCAATGTATTCCAGAAGTGGAAATGATGAGCATTCTTCAAGAATGCAACTCTTTATTGGTAGGTGGCCATCATAGTGGATCTCATATGGCTTACAAAGTGTTGCATGTGGCTACTATTGGCCATATATGCATTAAGACGCCCATGATTATGTAAAGTCTCGGGATAGATGCCAAAGAGAGGTCAAAGTTTCACATAGGCATGAACTCCCTCTAAATCTTAGAATTGGTCATAGAACAATTTGATGTTTTGGGGCATTGATTTTATCGGACCTTTTGTTATCTCTCATTGTAACAAGTATATTTTGGTTGCAGTTGGTTATGTCTCTAAGTGGGTGGAGGATGTGGCTTGACCGAACAATAAGGGTAAAAGTGTTATCGGGTTTCTTTGAAAAAGCATTTTCTCTAGGTTTGGTATGGCTCAGGCAATTATCAGTGATAGGGGCTCCCATTTTTGCAACTGATTGTTCAAATCTCTCCTTGAAAGATATGGTGGAAGAACCATGTGGCAACCCGGTATCATCCCCAAACCAGTGGGCAAGTGGAAGTATCAAATCAAGAAATAAAGCAAATCTTATCCAAAATAGTGAATGTGAAAGGCACTGAGTGGTCAAAGAAGTTGGATAATGCTTTAACGGCTTACTAGACTGCTTTCAAAATTTCCATTAGAATACCCTTATCACCTGGTGTTTAGGAAGGCCTATCACCTATCGGTTGAACTTGAGCACAAGGCATTATGGGCATTGCAGAAGTTGAATCTAGATTGGCATGAAGTTGCAACTTCTAGGTTGATGCAAGTGAATGAGCTCTATAAATTTAGAGTACGTGCATAAGAGTGCTCTGCATTATACAAACAATGAATGAAAGTTCAGCATGATCGAGGAATTGAAGATCACAAATTCGCCCTGGGAGACGGGTATTACTCTACAACTCAAGGTTGAGGTGTTTTCCTGGAAAACTCAAATCTAAGTGGATGAGGTCCTTCAGAGTAGAGCATATTTTTAGTTATAGAGCCATTGAGTTAGACACAAGGGATGGAAACACTTTTAAATTCAATAATCAGAGGGTCAAACGATACATAGGTGACATGGAAGAAATAAAGACAATGGAAGATTGGGATCTTGATGAAGCATGAGCAAACAAGCTTTCTGTCATGCTGAGATAATAAATCAAGCGCTTCCTGGGAGGCAACCCAAGGTATGCTCTCTACACCTTTTCTATGTGTTTTTACTTTAATGACAAAGTATCCTATTTTGGTGGGGTGTAGGAAGTTATGGATTAAGGCGAATTCTGAGTGACCACGAGTCCATAACTTCCCCTATTTTTGATCTCAAGGTTTTCTTGTCGTGCTTCTTTTTCCTTGTGGATGTTTACTTTTCCATTGAATAAGTTATGTTTAGGTAGTACAGATAATGTGTAAATTCATAGTAGTGTTATCTGTTTCCGTATACATGGTCTTTAATTGCATTTTACAGTTTAAAGAAAAATTGAGGACCCTAAAAATTTTTGAGATTGTGGTTGTTGATGCATTTATATATTTTTGAATATCTGGCAATGTTTGTTCTGGTATTTTAAAGGTAAGCTGAGGTTGAAAGCATAACTTGTGAGTCTATACTTGATTGTGGATGCAATGCCATGTGTGTTACAAGATTATTTTGCTGCATTCATGCATCTTGTATGGACTCAGAACTTGCCTTAGTACTTTAAGATTTGTTTGGTGATATGGTGGATATGGAAAGGATCTTAGGCCTTTGTTCTTTAAGTAAACCCACTTTTGGCCTAGATGACCCACAAAATGAGTGAGTGAAGCCCTTGTTCCAAATTTTTAAGCTTCTCATGTACTCATTCTGTCTTGACACTATGCTAACTTAACTTTGTTTGATGAAATACTTTGATATTGTCCTTGGTATATCTTTGAGCATGTGAACGTTGATTGAGGCCAAAGGCCTAAGTTGAGGGTGGCTGCAATTACTGACCCTTGTTTGAGGCGTAGATATTGTTTACTTCACTTGAGGCTAAGAGCCTAGGTTGAGGGCGGCCCTTATTATGGTAAAGTAATAATAATAAGGTGGTTAGTTAGTAAATCAACAAATTAATGAGAAAAGCATGAATCGAGTGAAGAAAAAAAAGAGAAAAGTGCCTTAAGTTGAGAAAAAGTAGCAAAACAGAGTTTAAAATTGAGGTATAGCTGAAAAAGAGAAAGAAAGTACTAGAGAAAAGTTCCGAAAAGGAGAATAAGGGTGGACTTATTGAAAAAGGGTTGGATTATGAAAGCAAAAAGTGTTGGGAAACATGGTTCAAGGATAGTTTATAGTCACTACTTGTCAAAAATACCATACCAGAGCCCCCTGGACCAATGTTACAAGCCCATAAGTTCGAAAGTGATCCAAATCCACTTTATCACCATGTTAGAGGATGCGTATAGAGGCAAGCCTATTGTGTTAGTGAGTATGTATGAATTACAATTGTGATAGTGAGAATGCTTCCTAAGTCCCTGAATTCGAAATTTTTTTTGAGTAAGTATGAGGGACTTCTTTCCAGCGAGGGCATTTGCACTACTTGAGTAGCATATGACTATACTAGCTATTGTGAATGGCTGATGCCCCTTAGCCTATCATAGTTAGATTGCTAGGTATATCATTATGTTTTTAATTTGCTTAATAACCTTTCAATCCTATTTTGAAAATGGTAGTTGGGTACTTGAATCAAAAGAGTTGTTGTATATGCCATTAGCATAGTTACTATTTCTCTCTCTTTGTATGCGTAGATTGAGTTGTCGCTTAAGGACATGTTATAATTCTATGTTAAGGGTCTTAATGTGCTATCAAAACACAACATATTTGATGCCTAAAACAAAGAATTTATGAGTTCTTAATGCGACTTTTTATGATTTTTATGTGCTTTTGTGTTATTCTTGCAGAAAAGTTAGGTTGGCATGATTTTGAAGAAAAGTTGTAGATTTTGCTAAAGCATAAGAAATACGAGCACACCTATGAGTCATGGCCCAAGCTACTAGTCGTAGGGTGCATTATAGCATGAATTAGAGACCAACATTCAGAAATCTGCTAAGTCGAGGTCACCCCTATGAGGCCAGCCTATGAGTCATAAGTCTCACCACAACTTGTATAGGTGGACTCATAGCAGGAATTAGAGAGCTAAAGTATTGGACCAAAAATTGAAGCCAAAGACTACAAGAAGAACATACGAGTCATAGCTCAAGCAACGACACATACCTATGGATCGCACCAGTTTAGTCCAAAATGCCAAGAGCCTGATACGACACCCCAACTATGACTCGTAGGTCACCCTATGAGTTGTACCTACAAGGCGTACCAAATGTCAGCTATCTATTTTTGTGTTATTTTTAGGGTTTATTTATAAATACTATAAATACTTTAAGTTATATTTTTTTAGAGGATGATAGATTTTAGAAGATAGAACTTGCTTTTGAATATTCGCTAAAGAATATTTTAGGGTTTTAGATTAATTTATTATTCTCTCTTGGAAAACCCATTTTGGGGATTGCAAATCTTGCTTTATACTCATTGTTGATCAATCAAGGCTTTGGGTTTGCAACTTGTGGTATCTTTATTGTTTCTAGTAAAACTCTTAACTATGTTATTTATTTGCATTTTTGCTGGTTGTACCTTAGCCATGAGTAGCTAAACACCCACAACTTGGGGTTTGGCTATCATGGGTAGTTGATTTAAGATAACGTAGGTTTATTACATTTCTACAATTGGGTTTGCATGTATTATGTATTTTCCTTCATTATGATTATCGTTTGGTGGTGGCCAACACCAAACCCCATCTACTATCACTAGCCCGACCAAGGTAGTGACGAATAGGAAAAGAAAAGTAGATGATAGGATTCGGTTGACGTGTTCTTTTCTAACCAACCAAACTTGACCAAAGAGAGGTTGATTGGAGTTGTTGGTAATGGCATGCCATGATGGCTGACCAATTGCCATGGTGAAATGTGACCTTCACCTTCACTAGAGGATTGGAAGAACCTAAGTAACCATCCTGCATGTGAATTTCCAATTGTAGTTATGTTGCCTAGGGTAATTGAGTAAATGAACCATAATGAACACAATACCCAACTTGTCCCTAAAATTGAGTATTTCCTAACATCTTAGTTTAGTGTTTATTTTACATTGTTTTTGAATCATAAGACCCCCCCCCCATTTAGAGATATTAGTTATTTATACTTGAAATGATTAGTAGTGGATTCATATAGTCAAGCCCCGTATTCCCTCTGGATTTGACCCTAACCTTCGGTTAGGTTAATTGCTAACAACAATCGCTTTTTATTGGAGCATGAACATCATTAGTATGTTGTGTGTGCATTGTGTTGCTGGCTTGAAGGAAAAGGTTTTTTATGAGGCTCCTGGTTCTTCTTACTCTTTTCACCCTAGGCCTACAAAGATGTATAGAGCTTTGAGAGAGGTGTATTGGTGGGGAGGCATGAAGAGGGACATTTCCAAATTTGTATCTTGTTGCCATAGTTGGCAACATGTCAAAGCCAAACATCAAACTTCGGTTGGCCTAACCCAGGATATAGAGATTCCAACTTCGAAGTAGGAAGAGATTAATGTAGATTTTGTGGTTGGATTGCCCAAGGCTAGAAAGGGTTTTTATTCAATATGGGTTGTAGTTGATAGGATGACGAAATTGGATCACTTTCTATGGGTTAAGACTACATATAGCACTAATGATTATGCTAGGTTGTACATTTATGACTTGGTGAGGTTGCATGGGGTTTCTTTGTCCATCATATTAGTCATGGTGCACAATTCATTTCACACTTTTGGAGGTCCTTCCAACGAGGTCTTGGAACCAAGGTAAAGCTTAGTAAGGCCTTTCACTCTAAAACGGATGAACCAACCAAAAGAACTATTCCAACACTTGAGGACATGCTTAGGGCTTGTGTATTGGAGCTTAAGGGTAGTTGGGATGATCATCTTCCATTGATTGAGTTTGCATATAACAACAACTATCATTCTACCATTGGAATGGCTCCTTTTGAGGCTCTCTATGGTAGATGCTATAGATCACCTGTTGGGTGGTTTGACATTCAAGAGGTAGTTTTGTTGGGTTCAGATCTGGTTAAGGATTCTATGGAGAAGGTAAGGATGATTATAGAAAGGTTGAGAACAGCCCACAGTCGACAAAAGTCTTTTGCTGATGTGAGAGGGAGGGAGCTTGAGTTTAAGGTGGGTGATTGGGTCTATTTGAAGGTGTTACCCATGAAGGGTGTGGTTCATTTTGGTAAGAAGGGTAAGTTGAGCCCTGGATATATGGATCCTTATAGGGTGATGAGGAGGATTGGTAAGGTGGCCTACAAGTTGGATTTGCCTAGTGAAATTGAATTGGTTCATCCGATCTTTCATGTGTCTATGTTGAGGAACTGTGTGGGTGATCCTAATGCCATTGTGCCTCTTGATGTTTTAGGGGTAGTTGAACACAACTTGACATATGAAGAGGTTCCAGTGGAGAACTTGGATAGGCAAGTGAAGAGGTTGAAGAACAAGGATGTTGCTTCCGTTAAGGTTCATTGGAGGAATCAACATGTCGAAAGTGCTACATAGGAGGCCAAAGTGGATATGCAAAAGCGATAACTTTATCTATTACATCCTACTCAAGAATAAGGTACTAACTCTAAGTCTTCTATGTGATCTCATATTTTATGTTCCAGATCCTAAGTCATTCGCATACATTCTTGTCAATATTGACAAAGTTCATGATGATTTAATACTTATGTTGAGATCATAAAAATGATGTTTTAAGTGTGTTGTTACATTCTCATTAGGGCTGATTTCTTCATGATTAATCTTTTCATACGAGGATGAATTTTACCAAGGGGGAGATATTGAAACAACCTCAAAAAGTACCCGAAAATGTGCGTTGGAAGTGCCCAAAATCGTGATTTTCATATATCACAAAATCCGTGCATGATATCAAAAATGCAACTACATATTCTTATTCAGGGTGTCAAATTGAGTGGGAAATGGGTCTAACTCCGATTTAAGAGCAAAAATAACAAAATTTTTAAAATCATAAAAATGTGTTCGAGACACCATCCGTGCCCCTCGTGTGATGTGCCAAGGGCGTGCTGTAGTGTATTTTGTGCACTATTTTTCTTGTCCAGTCTAAGGCCTTTGATTCTTAAGCCTAAGTATCCCATGTGTAAAAATACCTATACTTAGACTTATTTTACCGTCATATTATTCAAGACATTCGCAAATACTCTCTCATATACTTAGAGAATATTTCATCTCCAAATTTCAAGTCACAAAAAGTCATCCGAATTCTAACTTTCTCATTCAAGCTTCAAGTTTCTATCTCCAATCTTCATCAAGCTATTCCCCAAATTCACGGTATGTGGGTTTCTTTCATGGGTTCCTTTCACCCACGATGCCCAAGCTTCCTTTTACCTAAAATTGCATCATTTAAAGTTGATTTACTCTTAGGTATTACTTATTATGAAATTCACTAAACACTATGTTGGAATTTCATGATATTATTGTTGTTACTACAAAAAAATAATTATTTAGTGATGGAGTGTAGCAATAAATAGATTGTTGTCGCTATATAACGATGGATTAGCTACAGATCTACAATTATATCGCTAAGATAAGTAAAAGTAGATTAACAATATATATAGTGATGGACTAGCAACAAAATACTAATCTGCTGTAAAAAATTGGCGCATATTTCATGCCATAAATTTAGCTATTAAATAAGAGATAAAAAGGGTGGCATAGATGTTTATTTTATAGCGAAGGAATTAGCAACAGAAAATTCATTGCTAAGCTCTTAAATATTTATCAAACTATTGTATGCACAATTGTTACCAAATATGTTTGTGGCTACTATTTAGGAAAAAATATTTGACTTCTTTTTTAGCCAAATTACTCGCCAATTCGTACCAATGTTTTAAAATAAAAATGCATAGGATTTTTTAACATTGAAATATTTGTTTGGAAATCAAAAATAAAAATCCTCTCTGGAGATGACAGACTCTCTAGAAAACTTGCGAAACTAGGGTTCTGCTGCTACTAACTATCCTTATCCGGTGAACTATTTCTCCGACGAACTACTCTCTGGCGGAACTAGGGTTTCTCTTTAGCAAATTTATCTGGTAAACTCTTTGCAAATTTGTTCGAGAAATCTCTCTCAGGGTGAACTCTCTCTTAAAGATTTCATCACGTAATATATGTGACTTTTTATTCGATTTAGTCTCAAAAGTTAAATTTCAACTTCAATTTTTGGTTGCTCCATAGGTTAGAGAGTTTTTAAATGGAATTAATATTTAAGATTGGTATTTCTGTCTGAATCTTAATTCGAGACTATGCTTAGAACAACATAGCGTTTTAGCTTTGTAGTAAAGGTTCAACACCTGCAGCTTAATACTACTTCTCCTTGCACAAAGCACTGGTTTTTCATTTCTCTCACTAGTGGATTACTTCTTTTCTTAGACAACAGGTACCCCTTCTCTACTTGTTGCAGAATTGGGGGTCATTTTAGTTTCAATTTCATGTTCTTTAGTTTTCTGTACCATGTGCATTGTTTAGTAAGAAGCCCTATGTCGACAAATCCTCCCTACTATGTGCCATATTTTTCCGAACAGTGTTCTGGAGGGAAGATCAAACTGTGAACTTCTCTTTAGTTGTCAAATGAAAAATGTTTCTTGTTTATACTAGTTTACTTGTAAAAGGTCGTGATTCTGGTCTCTAGTGTAGGATCATTATGATGTTCTAGATTTATATTTGAAGACCAAAAAAAAAAAGTAATGCATCTTTTACACTTATTCTATCAGAGTTGACAAGAACCCAAGGGTGTGGTCTAGTAGTCACTAAAGTAAGATGAAAACTATGAGGTCTCATGTTCAATAATTCTCAGGAGAGTAAACAAACATTAAGTGATTTATTCCTACTTGTCTAGACCTTGGTGGACAAGGTTACTTCGTATTAGGTGCAGGTCAAATGTAGCAAGTCACCAATAGAATAGTAGATTTATGCATAAGTTGGAATAGAATTATTATTATTCTGGAAATCTATTGGCATTAGCAGATAGTAAATTCAAAATCCAGTTGGAAATTTAGGGATTTCATTTCTTGATGCCTTTATTTTGATGTGTTATTTAGAATTTATGGAGCTCGATGCCATATTTTTTGATCGTATTATTAATCAGTTGTGCATTCAGCTTGACTGCAGTTGGGTAGTTTGACTCCTTGTACCAAGTGGATGCTTGACACATTTCCCTTCTTTACTTTTTCTGTTTGCGTGGAAAAGGTTTCCAACAAGTCATATCAAAATGTCAAACATGGAATTCATGTTGTTCTAAGAATAGTCTCAAATTAAGATTCAGTCCACAAATAATCTTAATATAGGAAAACATTAGTTCAGACTACATAGCTTTTAAGATTATTTTAGTCTAAATTAGATGGTCAACGAAATAATATTTTTACATGATTTAAATATTTTATCAACTTGTACTAAATTGGTTATTTCCAAATCTTATCTTGTGCAAGTAGCAGTCTCTGTTCATTTAAACACCATGGTCACTAGCTTTTATTTTTAAGAACTCTGGACCTTTGGCTGTTCTTTCAAGTTTCTGTTGTGCATGTTATTTCTTTTTCTTTTTCTTTTGTGTGTGTGAATTTGATACTTATGGTAATAAATGATTGTTCACGTTGAAAATAAATAATACCTAACACATTTTGAGAACTTTTGCGAAACTAATGAGTCTTAGTTCATGAAATGGTTACATTCAAATGTAAATGTTTGATATTATGAAGTAGTAAAGTTGGGCGGTGACAGTAATATAAGAACATCATTTTCACCAGGTGATTTAGCTTGCCCTTCATTGGAACTATGTGGTCCTTCCTCATAGCTTTCATGTCCAGTAATCCTGATTTATTCATCAATTCATTTAGTTCCAGGTCATATCTCTCTCTACTTTATTTTAATAGTTACAAGTTTAACAAAATTCAGACAGTGTAGTTCAAGTGTTGATGGTTGCAACTTGTGCGTACATGTGTGCACAGTATATATAAAATTCTTTTCTTTTCTTGACCAAAACGTGTTCTAGACATAAATTAAAAAGTACTATGGCATATAAATATTTATTTAAAAAGAGAGTTAAAGGTTGATATGGGATATAAATTTCGAAGAATCAATCTTTCAGATTCTTAATATTGAATTCATTTTACTTTAAGAATTATGAGTTTATACCTATTTTTACTGACTAATAAATCTTTACACATAACTTTGCATCAAAAATAATATTGGATTCATATAAACTCAGTCTTAGTATGGAGCATAATAAATTATGAACCCAAATATTTGCGTGTTTATATATATACTAAATATTTCTATCATGTTGATGAACTAGTTTGCCAGCCAACTATATTTTTTTTCTTTTTTGGCCTTCGGTCACAGCCCAACCCCGGGGCCATGTCTCGCGTCGATTAGCCACTTAAACCAATATTAAATTGCAAAACCACAACTTAAAGTCTAAGAATTCTACCAAAATTTCGGCAGAGTTTCCTCTGTTTTATTTACTAACTGTACCTACAAAGAAAATCCAGCAGCAACCCAGACAACAATACAAAGATGAAGCTATTTATACATATACATAAATGCGGGCCGACAAGGTCTCCGCTGCGGTCCTGCCACCTAATAATCATGTCAATACATAAAGTAATGCGGTCTCGCCGCCTGATCTGGTATCGAATACATATACTATACCATGTGCTCAAGCATATCTCACATACCCACTACCCACTAGTATCCACAGACCTCTAGACATATATGCTGAACCATACGTGCATATACATA
>JAOTQJ010175572.1:0-24251 GCA_025642045.1 Solanum sejunctum | reverse complement strand
CTCTTCTTCTCTTCTTCAAAGCAAAATACATGCTTACAAGACAAAGAACAAAATGTTCTTGACTTTGAACTAGAGAGGGGTATTTATAGAAGCCAAACTTTTAAAAATTGCCCCTAAGGGATCCTAGTTAGCCCATTGTCCAAGTAGGTCCCCAAACTTTTCTATTTAAATCCAATTGAGGACTTCGACTCCAACTTAAAATGTACGCTCCAATTATAATTAAGCACCGTGAACTTATTTAATTTAGAATACGCCATGTTCGCCATAACTTTTCCAATTGAACGATTTACTTCGAGCGAATTAATTACGGGGTCTAACAATACAAGAGAGAAAAGAAAGCTTTAGAAGCAAAAAAGACAATTAAGCCGATTCGAAAGAATTTGCCCCTATTTTTAGTTCTAGAGGCAATTGAGAGTAAAAAAAATTTAAAAATGGAAAGAAAAATGATCGAACAAAACAAAAAAAAACTCTAAAATTTAAAAGGTAGAGGTTGAGTCCTCCTCAAATTTCTTATAATCAGGTCACTAGTAATAACGTATGAGGATTTTAAAAATTTAAAAGTAAAGGAGCCGAACCCAAGGTGGATTACCTACATATCCAAAAAGGAAATTAGGTCGTATATAGTTCAGGCATAAGAATAAAAAGGAAAAAAGTTTTTCTAATAAAGTAACTGAGGCCGATGTAGTCCGCCTAAGTATCCCACTGAGGGAATCAGGTCAATACGTAGTTTAAGTAAAAAAGAAAAGTTTTGCAAAGTTTAAGATACAGGGGTCGTACCCGATGTGGATTGCCTACATATCCAAAAGAAATCAGGCCAATCGTAGTTCTTTTCAAAAAGGACAAACTTAAATTAAAAAAAAAACATAACAAACATAGAGGCAAAAAAGGTATACAAAAAAGGTTCTAACTTAGGCCTCTGACCTATTATAAAAAAGAAACACAACTTAAACTACTAAAACTCCTGGAAATCCAAGGCTCAGGTGTAACTCTAACTCTTAAAGTCAAAGATAGGTTCAATAACTCGTGCAACCGATGTTTCAATAATATCTTCAATTACCACAGCATTATCATCTTCATCTTCCAAAAACAAACTCTTTATTCCATCGACAATGTCATCGTAAGCAATTTCATAGAAAGATCAGAAATTTTGGCAGTACCAAGTTTTGAAAAACTTTGATCAATGGTTGAAATTGGTATTGACGATAAAATCTCTTTTCTTTTTCTTTCGCATGCTTTTTTTACCTCTTCTTCAGTTGGTTGGTATCACAAACCAAATGTAAACTGATTTTTAGATAGATTCACAAGCTCTAATCTTTTATTTAATGTCTTTCCTAATCCCAATCTAGGTTGGTACCCATTCTTCAACATCTCCTTCGTGATTGTGATACATGATATTTTTAGATTCTTGAATTGGACTCTCTTCACACATATTAGTAACATCCACAATTTCTTATGCATGATATACCTCTCCATCAAATCCTCATGTTGCCTCAATGAATGAAGTATATTGCTCTCGGTAGAAAGATGTGTCACCTTCTCCATGTATACATATGAATTGTTGGTCTCACTCAAATTTGACTATTTAATATAGAGTTGATGGCACAGCTCTAGCCATATGGATCCATGGTCATCCTAGCAGTATATTGTAGGTTATGGATATATCAAGTACTTGAAAATCCATGACAAACTCAACTGGCTCAATCAACACATTCAGCTCTATTTCTCCACTGGAACTTCTCTTGGCTCCATCAAAAGCTCGAATGTTCATATCACCCTTTTTGAGTTTGCTAACATCATACCCTATCTTTTTAAAAGTTGTCAATTGACAAATATTAAGTCCAGATCCTCTGTCAATCTACACCTTAGATACGAACATATTATGACATTTAACGGTTATGTGTAATGCTTTGTCGTGAGCACATCCCTCTGGCTGTAGTTCACCATTGTCAAAGCTGATTCAATGACTGTCAACACGGACATAACCATCTTAGCCAATGCATTATTTAATGTTTCTATTGGGACATATGCTTAACTCCAAATTTGTAATAGTGCATTTTTATGTACATTCGAAGTTAGCAAAGGACAGAATTAGGATCTGGGCATTGGTCTTCTTCAACTGATCCACAACTGAATATTCGCTTGCCTTTATATTTCTCAAAAAAATCCTCTGCTCGGCCTCTGTCACAATCCTTTTGGAAGACACATTGCTCTCTTTATTTTGCCTCAGTCTAGCTAGTTCCTCTGGCGTATAGCATCTTCTAGACCTCGTCATTCTTCGAGTTTTAGTCTTATCAACAACTATATCTTTTCTTAGACATTCCATCACATCTTGTTAATAATTCCATGGTACTGCCTTATTATCATACACTAGTAATTGACTTGGTGCTTCTAATATTTCAATAGGTGCAACACCTTTTACCATTATAGCAGGAGAAGCAATAGCCACAAGAGAATAATTTTCTACACTTCCCATTGGCACTATAAATTTAAATGGATCATCATCGCCCTCATCTACTCCAACCATATTCACTGAGGCATCACTATTATTCGAGAGTTAATTTTTGTTTACATTTGGTGTGAAACGACCCTAAGAAGTGCTCAAAAATATTCCTCAAAATGCTTAAAATTTTAAAATTTCATATATCTCAAAATTCATGTATGGTATCAAGAATCCAACTTTATATTCTTGTTCAAGGGGTCAAAATTAAGGGAGAAGGGTCTAACCTCAATTTACGAGTGAAAGATTAGCAATTATAAAATTTCAAAAATATGATTTCTAAAGAGCAAAGCATGCCTCTTCCGCAACGTGCCTCTACTTTATTTTGTGGCTTTTTTTTAGTTCGGTCGAAGACTTTTTATGTCTTGGACCTAATTATTCCCAAACATGTTTTCACTTATACTTAGTCATATTTCAACCCCATATCATCCTAAACATTTCTCAATACTCAATCAAATACTTAGCCATATCTTCACTCCTAAATTCAAGTCTCAAACCCTCATTCGGAACTAAGGATTTCCTTTAAGGTTTTTCTTCAAGATTCAAGTCTTCAACTCCAATCTTTACCAAGCTCATCTCTAAGCTAAGGTATATAGGTTTCAATCATTGGATTCATCCACCCATAGTGCCCTAATCTCCTTTTACTTAAATTGCATGATTTAGAGATGATTTACAAATGGGTCTTGCTAAGATGAAATTCACTGCACACCATCTTAAATCTATGTGAAATTGTGACTGTTTTGCTATGATTTGAGTTATAAATCTTGGATATATTGTAAGAATTGATGAGGATTTTTGGTGCATGTTGCTTCAGGGTATTGCAAGGTGTTGATTGATATATTTACAGTGAATTTTTTTGTATGATTTCATCTCTATATTTCATGGTTTTATACTAGCATTACAAACCCTCAAAGTGCTTGATAAAATATCTGGATGTGGTTTCTTGATGAATTGATGGTCCAAAGCATAAGATATATATGAATGACTATATGATGATAAAAAGAGCTTGTGTATATTACATATTCTATATAATGTATTACATTAGACTATGCTCAATCTGGGTAACCTAGTTGAGGGGTTAATATCTCAAACACTAGGGTGGTAGGTGAGATTGCCAGTAACCTAGTTGAGGAGTTTATACTTCACACACCAGGGTGATAGGTGCAATCATCACTAGCCTAGATGAGGGGTTTGTACCTCACACACTAAGGTGGTAGGTGAGATTTCTACTAACCTAGTTGAGGGCTTTGTACCTCACACATCAGGGTGATGGGTGAGATCATCATCAACCTTCCAAAGGGGTTCGTACTTTAGAAATCTAGCTTGGTATCTTCTACACCTATGATATCCTATATAATAGAAACTATTACCTCGACTTCCAATTTACAAGATACGATCTATCTAGATCTAAAGTGTCAATTCCAGGCTCTAATCTGCCATAATTATTCCAGTGAAAGACCTCTTTCGTCGATCGATTTCGCTTTATGGAATGATTTTGCCAATATTCGAGAAGTGTGACCATGGGTACGGGTGAGAGAATAGTCATATGAGTTACTTAAGTATGTTTTACTTAAGCATTGATCATACATATCATATTTTTATTTATGCCTATTGCCTATTGTTATGCATTTTGATTATGAAGCCTATCTCTTGTCGCATTGCATCTTACATACTTAGTACATTCAAATATACTAACACATACTCTTGCCTACATGATATCACCATGTAGGAACCAGAGCCTAAGTTGATCATTATTCTCCTCCACGATGCTAGTCCAGTACTATTCAAGCTAGTTGGTGAGTCCTCCATTTCGGGGAAATTAGTCTATGTTTCTCTTATTATGTATTGAGACACTTTTCTTTATTTCCTATTTTGACTATGAGGGTGAGCCCGGTTGCTTTGTCTTGGCCCCCGCTCTTATCTACATATTAGAGGTGTTTGTTGGACATATTATTTATCTATGATATGACCTTTGAACTTGTGTCTCTTGATTATGATGTTATGCAAGCTTTCCCCTTAGTGACCTTTACCCCTATGCTTACTCTTTATGTCTTTTACATGCTTCTGCGACCAATGATTGTAATTATAAGTTAAGAGACTTATTTGGGGTTACTTTGGGTTCCCCATTTGCCGTGTCATATCTAGACCCTAGGCTTGGGTCATGACAAACTTAGTATCAGAGCAATAGGTTGATAGATCCTCGAAGTCTAACACACTGCATTGATTAGAGTCCTATTCAAGGTTGTGAAGCGCGCCATGACTATGAATAGGAAGCTATGAGGCATTTTAGAAAATGTTTTCCTTCTTCATATTCTAAGTCGTGCTATAGAGTTGTAGTAAGTCCCCCTCCCCTTAAAGATTGTTCTTTGCTATGATAGATCATGCCAAACACTAGAGGAAGAAGGTTCCAAATTCCCAAGGAGCAACCAACCAATATTGAGCTTCGGGATGCTCTCACTATGCTTTCCCAAGTTGTGGCCAACTAAGTCAATCAAGGGGCCCAAGCCCCTTATGCTACTACCCCTGGAGCTAGGGTAAGGGACTTCATGAGGATAAATCCTCTAGTGTTCTATAGGTTAAAGGTGGATGAAGATCCACAAGATATCATTGATGATGTCTACAAGATTTTGAATATCATGGGTATTGGGCTGAATGAAAAGGTGGAGTTAGCGGTGTACCAACTCAATGGGGTAGCCCAAATATGATATGCTCAATGGAAGGGTGAGAAGGGAATTGGTAATGTAGTGCTTTAGGAGTAGTTCAAATTGGCTTTCCTTAATTGGTTTTTCCCTGTTGAGCTTAGGGAAGCTAAGATGGTAGAGTTCATGAACTTGAAACAAGGTTCTATGAGTGTCAGGGAGTATGCCCTCAAGTTTAATCAACTTTCTAAGCATGCTCCTCATTTGGTGGTCGATCCTAAATCTAGGATGAACAAGTTTGTGATAGGGGTCTCTGACTTGGTGAGTGAAAAGTGTCGGTCTGCATTTCTAATTAGTGACATGGAATTGTCTTGGTTGATGACATATGCCAAGTAAATGGAGGAAGAAAAGTTGAGGAAGAAGAGAGATCATGAGGCCAAAAAGGCCCATTTTGAGGGTAAATTCCAAAAGGGAGGTCGGCTCCATCAAGGCTAAGGGTTTACTCATGCTACTAATAAGGGGTTTGCTAATGACTTCCCTAGGCCTCAAGATGTTGGTGGTGTAGCTCCTATTGGTGTGTGTCCTAAATACGGAGGGTGTCATAGGGGCCCATGTTTGAAAGGTTCTAATGCATGAATTGAATGTAGGGAACTTGGTCACAAGAAGATGGATTGTCCAAGAAACCATGGCAAAGGCTAAGGTGCAAATACGGTTCCATTAGGTAGAGGTGGTCCTCAAGGTGGTGCCCTAAGGCACAATCGATTTTATGTCCTATATAGGAGGCAAGGAGTTTGTGAGGTTCCCAATATTATTACTCATATATTGAAAATCTTTGACTTTGATGTATATGCTTTGATTGATCCTAGTGCCACTCTTTTCTTTGTTACTCCTTTTGTTGCTAAAAAGTTCCATGTTGACCGCGAGTTGTTGCATGAGTCATATGAAGTGTTTACTCCTATTGGTGCCTCTATTATTGCAAGGAAAGTTTATATAATTTGTCCTATTTGCATTTTGCATAAGTTGTTGTCTTGTGATCTTGTTGAATTAGACATGGTAGATTTTAATGTCATTCTTGGGATAGATTGGGTGCATGCCTGCTATGCTTCTATTGATTGTAGAACCCATAGGGTCAAATTCCAATTTCCAAATGAACCCATCCTTGAGTGGAAAAGTTAAGATGTGGTGGTCAAGGCTAGATTGACCTCTTGCATTAAAGCCCGTAAGTTAATCTCTAAGGGGTGCTTGTATCATCTTGTGAGGGTTAAAGATGTGGAGTCCAAAGTCCCTTCCATAGAGTTTGTTTCAATTATAAATGAGTTTCTTGATGTCTTCTCAGATGACCTTCCTGGTATTCCTCCAAAAAGGGAAATAGATTTTAGCATAAACCTTCTCCCCGATACTCAATCTATCTCTATTCCCCCTTACCACATGGACTTGGTAGAGTTCAAGGAGTTAAAGGAACCATTGAAAGATTTTTTGGAGAAATGATTTATTAGACCTAGCCAATGACCTTGAGGGTGCCTCGGTGTTGTTTGTGAAAAAAAACATGGGTATCTTAGGATGTGTATTGACTATCGATAACTCAATAGGGTTACTATAAAGAATAGATATCCTCTTCCAAGAATTGATGATTTGTTTGAACAATTGCAAGGGGCTAGCTTTTTTTCTAAGATTGATCTTCATTCTGGGTTTCATAAAGTGAGGGTGAGGGAGTGTGAAATGGGCATTATGAGTTTGTGGTGATGTCTTTTGGGTTAACCAATGCAACGGCCATCTTCATGGACCAAATGAATAGGGTCTTCAAACCCTATCTTGATTCCTTTGTTGTGGTCTTCATTAATGATATATTGATCTATTCATATAGTAATGAGAAGCATATGGGTCATTTAGGGGTTGTGTTGCAAAGATTGAGGGGGGAGAAATTGTATGCCAAATATGAAAAGTGTGAATTTGGTTGAAGAAAGTTGCATTCTTGGGTCATGTGGTGTCAAGGGATAGGATTAAGGTAGATCCTAAAAAGACTGATATGATTAAAAATTGGCCTATACCATTGACCCCGTTAGATATTAGGAGCTTCTTGGGTCTAGCGGGTTACTATAGAAATTTGTGAATGGGTTCTCCTCCATTGCTTTCCCCTATAATAAAATTGATTCAAAAGAAGGTTAAGTTTGTGTAGACCGATGAGTGTGAGAGAAACTTCTAAACATTGGAAGACAAGCTTGTGTCAGCTCCTATATTATCACTACCGAATGGTCTTGAGGGATTTATGGTGTATTGTGATGCTTCCTGGGTTGGTTTGGGTTATGAGTTGATGCAAAATGGTAAGGTCATAGCTTATGCTTCTAGACAACTCAAGGTACATAAAAGAAACTATCCTACCCATGATCTAGAGTTAGCCGCCGTTGTGTTTGCATTAAAGATTTGTCTTCACTATTTGTATGGGGTGCATGTTGATGTGTTCATCGATAATAAGAGCCTCCAATATGTCTTCACTCACAAAGATCTCAACTTGAGAGAAAGAAGGTGACTAGAATTTCTTAAGGATTATGAAATGGGTGTTCACTATCATCCAGGTAAGGTAAATGTTATGGCAAATGCTTTGAGTAGGGTGTATATGGGTATCCTAGCTCATGTTGATGGTGGTGATAGGGAAATGGCTAGGGAGGTGCATCAATTGGCTAGATTGGGGGTTATGTTGGAAGAGGTTAGTGATGATGGTGTTGCTATTGTTAATGTGTCTAAGTCTTCATTGGTTGATGAGGTGATAGAAAAACAAGATCTTGACTCCTCCTTACTTGGATTAAAGGCCCTGGTGAAAGAGGGCAAAGTGGAGGCTTTCTCCCAAGGGGGAGATGGTGTCCTTAGGTCCCAAGGTAGGTTATGTGTGCCTTATGTTGGTTGTTTGAGGGAGAAAATCCTTGATGATTCCCATAACTCTTCTTATTCTATCCACCTTGGTTCTACCAAAATGTACAAAGACTTGAGGGATGTGTATTGCTGAGGAGGCATAAAGATGCTAAATTCGTTTTCGGTTACTATAGTTGTCAATAAGTCAAAACCGAACATCAAAGGCTAGGTGGCCTAACCCATGATAGAGAGATTCCTACTTCGAAGTGGAGGTGATTAATATGGATTTTGTGGTTGGATTACCCAAGACTAGAAAAGGTTTTGATTAAATTTGAGTTGTGGTTGATAAGATGACGAAATCTACTCATTTTTTACCAATCAACTACATATGGGGCTGAAGAGTATGCAAGGTTGTACATTTATGAGTTAGTGAGGTTACATGGGGTTCTTTTATCCATCATATCGGATTATGTTGCACAATTTACTTCACACTTTTAGAGGTCTTTTCAAAGGGGTTTTGGTATAAAAGTTCACCTTAGTATCGACTTTTACCCCTAAATGGATGGCCAAGTCGAAAGAACCATTCAAACACTTGAGGATATGCTTAGGGAATGTGTCTTGGAGCTTAAGGATAGTTGGGATGATCATCTTTCATTGATTGAGTTTGCCTACAACAATAGTTATCACTCTAGCATCGGTATGGCTCCTTTTGAGGCTCGTTATGGGAGACATTGTAGATCACTGGTTAGTCGGTTTGAGGTTGGAGAGGTGACTTTATTAGGACCAGATCTGGTTATGGAGGCTCTTGAGAAGGTTAGGATTATTAAGGGAAGGTTGAGAACAGCCTAAAGTCGTCAAAAATCCAATGTCGATGTGCAAAGAAGAGACCTTGAATTCAAAGTGGGTGATTGGGTCAATTTGAAAGTTTCTCCAATGAAAGGTGTGGTTTGATTTGGTAAAAAAGGGAATTTGAGTCCAAGATATATTGGCCCTTATGAGGTTATAAAGAGGGTTGGCAAGGTAGCTTATGAGTTGTAGTTGCTTAGTGAAATAAAGTTGGCTCATCTGGTGTTCCATGTCTCTATATTGAGAAAATATGTTGGTGATCCTAATGTTATTGTGTCTCTTGATGTTTTGGGTGTTGTTGAGGATAACTTGACTTATGAGGAGACTCTATTTCAGATTTTGGATAGGCAATTGAAGAGATTTAGGAACAAGGAGGTGGCATCTGTTAAGGTCCTTTGGAGGAACCAACAAGTCGAAAGTCAAAAGTTCTACATGGGAGGCCAAAGCAGATACGCAAAAGCGGTATCCTTATCTTTTCCACTCCATAAAGCCTAAGGTACTAGTACTGAGTCCCTTTGCATGTAAGTACCCAAACCTTTCGAGTTTATTTATGTTGTTTAAGGATATCATGGGCCCCCTATGTCAAGCCAAGTTCAAAGGGATTTTCGTTGGCTAAGTTCAACACAAGTACTGGTAGAAAGGTCAACTTTAAACAAGCATAAATTTTAGCATATTAGGAACTATGTGGCCCACGACATGTCATATTAAATCCCTTTAAGTTAGCTTCACAACACACTTGGTTTCACCTCATTTCGATGTCGGATGGAGGAGTTATGATCGTTTTTGTGAGACCCTTTTGTGCAGTGGTGTCAAACGGACAGCTTGATGGGTAGTGTTGCCTTTGAAGGGCCATTTGGATGGCTTAGGGCTGGAAAGGTCCAATTTTGGCCTAAGGCATATGACACAGTCAGTGGCACGGGCCGTGTGCCTTGCCACTGACCATTTGGATGACTCGTGGGGTGTGCAAGAGAGGCAAGGTAGAATGGAAGGGTGTTTTGGCTAAGGGTGGTGACACTGGTACCTTTGATGGGCCGTGGAGGCTTAGACGCTCATTATACTGAGTCATGGGTGGATTGCCACATTTTCGTGCCCAAGTGTGGTGTAACGGACCACTAAACGGACCGTGAAGCATCACACAGCCCGTGAAGTGGTCCTTCAAAGTGATGAGACATGAATTCTTTCTCTAAGTGTTCCCAATTTCCATTTTTTTCTAATTGCACGCGGCCCATGAAGTGGTCAGTCAAAGTGATGAGACGTGAATTTTTTTCTAAGTTCCCAATTCTCATATTTTTTCTATGTACCTTTTGAAGGGAACTCTACATGACCCGTAGAGTGCCACACGGCTTGGCAAACCTCTAGTGAGGGTACACTTTGTCAAATTTTCCATCCGTCCACTAAGGGCATTTTTCAAAAAATTTAATTACTCTAATGATCTTTTTTTTAATTCAAATGCCATCTTAACCTCACCAAAAGACCTAAACCTTATTCCAAAGGATCAAACTTATTACTCTCATCTCAAATACACCCTCAATTCTCTTAAGAGCCTCCACCAAGACCCCAATACCTATTTCAAGGAAACTCAAAAACAAGTTTAAATTCCAAGACCCATTTCCCAGCTTCCACTCTTTCTCAACTCAATTTCAAGGAACTCAAAGTCTATGGCATGTCGGTTGAAACTTGATTCATTCCAATCAAGGAGACCCAAATTATTTTTAAGAAAACCATCATGGGTTTTGCTTATATTAATTTGGGGTTTTGAATATTATGATTTCTAAAATTCTATTGATGCATGAGTAGTGTTTATTTGATGATCTTAATGTAATTTAAACCATTATATGAGGATTTACTTTAGGTTTATGAAATTATAAGTATGCATGTTTTCTTTTTGATTTATTTATGCATGAGTGATTACACAATGGATTCAAATATGGATTGAAGTAGTTTTTACTTCAATTTCATACTATCAATGTTGATTTTAGATTAGGTCTTGATTACTCATGTCATTCCCTCATTGTTCATAGCATATGCATTCATGTACATGGCTTATTTTGAGAAATTATGTTATGGATTAAGCCCAATTATGTTATATGATATGATTTTGATAAGATGTTGATTATAACAATGTTGTGATCATATATAATGTCTATTGAATATGGCTCTACGATCATTTTGTGTGCTTGCATTATTTTGTATATGAATGGGTTATTCCTATGCATGAGTATATTGACTATGACGCCATGATTTTGGCATTTGAGTCTAAGTATGAATTTCTATGAATGGTATTTGGCTTTAAACATTATGGATGCATTGAAATGATCTAGGAAATGAATATTGTCTTTTAAAGCATGTGTGTGTGTGTGTGTGTATATATATGTATATTATTATGCATTTTGATTATGATGCATATCTCTTGTCGCATTGCATCCTACATACTTAGTACATTCAAACATACTAATATATACTCTTGCCTACATGATATCACCATGTAGGAACCGGAGCCCAAGTTGATCATCCTCCTCCTCTATATGGCTAGTTCGGCACTACTCAAGCTAGTTGGTAAGTCCTCCATTTCGGGGACCTTAGTCTATGTTTCTCTTATTATGTATTGATACACTTTTCTTTTTTTCCTATTTTGACAATGAGGGTGAGCCCGTATGTTTTGTCTTGGCCCCTATTCTTATCTATGTATTAGAGGTGTTTGTTGGACATGTTATGTATCTATAATATGATCCTTTACTCTTTGTGTCTTGATTATGATGTTATGCAAACTTTCCCCTTAGCCTCCTTTACCCCTATTCTTACTCATTATTTCATTTGCATGCTTTCATGACTAATGATGTGTAATGATAAGTTAAGAGACTTGTTTGGGGTTCCTTCGAGTTTTCCATTCACGGTGTCTCATTTAGGCCCTAGGCTTGGGTCAGGACATGGTGTCGACTGCTTGGCTGTGATTTGTTTCATCTTAGTGATATCTTCAACCTTGTGTTGTAATACGTAACAATGATCTGTGGAATTCCCTTTAACTTTCAAATGGTATGTACAAGTTTGAGAAGGATCAAAACTTCTTGGCAGTGGGACTAGAATTCTACCCTCCATAGGAAACAAAAAACCCTGTAACCTTTTAGACATAACACTCAGTGGCTCCCCCAATGGTGTAAGATTATGGTAAGGTCTATTTGGGCGAGGTGAAGGTGCGTTATTTTGATGGTAAAGTTGTAGTGGAGGGGCTTGATATAGTGGTGTACGTGGAGCTCGACATATTTGTTGAGTGTGGTAAACAGGGTATGAAATTTATGTTAGATGAAGTTGGTAAGATGACGAAGCTTTGTAGTGCCGATATGGAGAATATTAGAGGTATTATGAATAGAGATCATGAGGCTGATGTTGTAAAGGTTGTTGACGATGGAATGAAGTACCTCCAAGAGCCATTACTGCAGTGCCTTCTTTTTCTTTCTTCTTTCCATTTCGAAGAGCACCTACTTAGAGAGCCTTACTAATAAGTTGCAATGCTGGAAGACTTGTTATTCTTCCACTATTGATACCATTTTCAATCATGTCTCTGGCTTTGGTCACCACTGCAAAAGTCCTTCCACCCATTGTGAGCATTCGTTCATAATATTCTGGTTCTTGTGCCTGAATGAAAAAAGTGATCATTTCTGCTTCCTCCATAGGTGGATGCACTCGAGATGCTTCTTCCCTCCAACGTATAGAATATTCTCGAAATAATTCAGTCAATTTCTTTTTCAACTTCATTATCGAGATTCTATCAGGAGTGATCTCAACATGAAACTTATTGTGATCCACAAAAGAATTTGCTAAGTCATCCTAAGAATGCCATTTTGTAACATCTTGTTTAGAGTACCATTCTAAAGTTTTCCAGCCAAGCTTTGGTTGAACAATTTGATCATGTTCCCTTCATTCCTTCCAATACCAATCAACTTCTCATAGTAGACTTTCAAATGGAAGTAAGGATTTCCAAATCTATCAAACTTTTCAAATTTGGGAATCTTGTAACTTGGTGGTAACTCTACCTTAGGAAAAGCACATAATTCTTCATACCTTACACTTTGGTTACTACCAAGTCCATGCAAATTTCTTATAGCATCCTCTAAACTCTTGAGCGTTTTGTTTATCATTTCATCACTAAGTGCATTTACCTCCTCTTCAGCTTCAACATAATGATCAACATCTATGCGACATAGTTCTTGAACCTGTGTCATAGGTGGACCTGTGGCATAAGTATATACCAGTGGAACTTGTTGTGGATTTGTAACATCATGTATCATCAGTATATACTGAGCCTTTGAAAGAGTAATTGTGAACGCGTGAGAAGCATTTTAAGTAACTTGATGGATAAGTGGTGCACTTTCAATAGATTGAGAAATGGTAAAATAATTTGATTGATCAAGCCCATCCAAGCTTGGAAATGGAAGTGGTATCGGCATACTCTAACAAGCTCTAGAAGATGGAGTCATATTCAGTAGAGTTTGAGATAATTAGATGTTTTAAAGCACCATATAACTTAGTTCAGTAATTCATTGCTCTAAACGAGCAATGGTCTTTGAAGTTGTTTCTGATTCTTTTGAGGCAGTTGGATCACTTATGTTGGGTAAAGGCAGATTTGGCTCAGATGAAGTGGTTGCATTAGTTAGATTTTGCTCCATTTTAGAATGAGCCTTCTTTGTTTCCCAAGTAATAAGTAGCGAGTTTGTGATTGATTTCTTGGCTTGAGACCGTGTGAAGCATGAATGTTTCGCCTGTTCCCTTTTTAGCACAAGTCAACCTTTTCTTTTTTAAAAAAAAAAAGTTTTGCATAACAAAAGGAAAAAAAAGGAAATAAAAAGAAACAAAAGTTAGTATGTAATAAGAATAGAATGTTGCAAAAAGTTATTATGACACATAGAGCAAATATATTATTGCATCTTATTATGCAAAGGGACCTCTTTGAGCTGGAGGTAGGCCTAACGAATATTTGAAGGACAAAATGTGTCAATATACATCATTCTATTGATCTTTAATGAACTAAATAAAATATGTTTTCAAAAACAAAGTACAATAATAAAATACAATCGGATACTCCTAGTATAATAAGCTATTTTAAATCATCATCCCACATCTTCTAATTTTGCTTCAATTGCCAACGTTGCTAAGGTGCATCTTCATATACAGAAGTTTGGGAAATTTGATGGCCATTCACACTGCAAAACAAAGGTTAGCTTATGCCTATCCACTAAACTTAAACTAATTAAGATCAAATAGTCGGTATTTAGGCGCAATTGTTCTTCACATATGCACATAGGTTATGACAAGGTGTTACTTAGGGTCGTGAACCCATTTGAGCATTTGATAAGGTAAACTAATGATCTTAATACGCCTTGCGTATTAAGACTTCTAGGCTTTCATGATGCATGTTCCTTACAAGGTTTTGATTTAGCTATAACCTAGGTGGACTAAGAGCGGATTTACTAGACTCAAGGTTCCCGAGTGGACAACTCAAGTGAGAAGGCTACGCGGTCACATGAAAATAAATTTGGACACCTTGCGCATATGCCAACTCTCCTAATTTTTGGGGTTTTTTTAAAGAATTTGTGGGTGCGTAAAGCACACCTCACGTGCATGTGTGATAGTGTCAATTTTTTGGAATTGGAGGAAATATGAATGGAATGATAGTTTATATAAAACAGTAATAAATAAGCAAGTTATTAAATAAATATAATAATTAAATAATAAGGTAAAGTAAGCAATTAGAACAACAACAACATAACCAGTGGAATCCCATAATTGAGGTCTAAGGAGCTAGAACGTACGTTGACCTTACCACTACCTCATAGAAGTAGAGAGGTTATTTCTTGGGAACTCTCGTATCAAAAATCCATAAGTAAAATAAACTCGATATGATAACAGAGAAAGAAAGGGAATAGAAAGGGCGACTAAAAATGAAAAATACATAGCAATATATAAGTACGATAAAATTAACACACATATAACAGATAGTGACAAACATGATATAACCATGACTATTCCTACTACCTTACTATACCCCAAGGCTAGCCATCCTCCTAACCCTACCAATTAATTAGCCTACTACTCTAATTCGCGACCTCCACTCCTTTCAATCTAAAGTCATATCCTCAATGAGATTAAATTTCGCCATATCTTGTCTGATCACCTCCCCCCAATACTTCTTCGATCTACTTCTACCACTCTGTGTGTCTCCAAAAACCAACCTCTCTCACCTTCTAATAGGAGCATCAGTACTCCTTCTCTGTAAATATCCAAACCATCGCAGTCTCGTTTCCCTCATCTTATCAGCCATAGTTGTCACCTCTAGCTTCTCTCGAATGATCTCATTCCTAATTTTATCACTCCTAGTGTGATCACACATCCATTTTGATATCCTCATCTCTGCGACATGTATATTCTGAACATGTGCATTCTTTATTGGACAACACTTCACCCCATACAACAGAGATGATCTAACCACCATTCTATAAAACTTACCTTTGAGTTTAGAACAAGACAAACAAATCTTTAAAAAAACACTTGAGTATTAACCTAAGCTTGTTATGGTTTAGAGCCTAAAATCTCCAGCAGAGTCGCCAACCTGTTATATCCCATTTTAACCCTAGGACAAACAATGTACAACATATTGGTGATTCCTAAATGAATTAAAGGAGTCGCTACCTAATTATTTTTAAGTTAAATTAGGATACCTATTTTTGCTAAAGTTATGCTAAATTAACTCCAACTAATGGTGTAGGTAACCTATATGATTCTAGATAAGGGTACTAATTATCCTAATAGGAAGGGATTAGGCATCTTTTAGAATCTATTAAAAAATAGTTAACCAACCAAACTTAGTTTAATATAAAATGATTAAAGAAAATATATATGTTTATGTATGTATATGTGTGTGTGTGTGTGTGTGTATATATATATGTCTTTCAAAAGATTGAGAAAATGTTTATGTCTATTTTATTAAGATTAAATTCAAATTAGCTTTGAAAGGTAATTAAGAAAATCATTTCTTAGAAAATAATAATAATAGTTTAAACTTGATAGCACAGCAAAAAAGAAAAAGAAGTAGAAAAGAATATTACTTTTATAGGGTGGAAATGCTCTCTAAAACCTAGTGTCGCCGCTGTCAACTTTTGACTTCTTCATAACTGATCGAGCCATTGACCGGCCCCCTCCAAGAGGTGGTCAACCTGTTGCACCCACTTATTTTGTGAGCCTATTCAAATCTACTCCTACAGCGATGAAATCAAATCCCAGGAAACCAGTTTCATATCTACAAGGTAAGCCCATAGTGCATTGGGAACAATCAGAGGTGGACCAAATGGTGATCAATGAGAATCTACAATACACTGTGGTTGGCTAATTCTCATATGGATGGCTGGGGATTGATGACCTAAGGAAACTAATCCCAAAATACTATGAACTAAAAGGGGATTACAAGATAGGACTACTGAGCAATAGGTATGTCCTGATTAGCGCTACACTGATAGAAGATTATGTCCATTTGCTATCAAAGTCAGCCTTTTACATCATGAACAAAAACAAGTCTTTTTCGATGTGCACTCTAAAATAGGATCCATTATTCAATCCGGTGAAGGAGACATCAACAACCATAGCCTGGATATCCTTTCTGGCATTGCCACACAACCTTTTTAGAGAGGATGTTGTTTTCTCTCTAGCATCAGCAGTTGGAAAGCCCTTACAGGTGGACCTTGCCACGAAGAATCAATCTAGACCAAGTTGTGCCAAAGTGAAGGTAGAGGTGGATCTACTTCGGGAATTTCCAAAAAGAATAAATATGTGTGTGAAGAATGGTGAAAATTCTAACTTGGAGATATGGATTAAAATCAAATATGATTATCTCCCCAAATACTCAAAGCGTGTATGATTTAGGGACATAGTGAGGAATAATGCTATGTTAAACACCTTGATTTTTACGAGGACAAGAAGGAAAAGGAGGCTGAGAAGGACACGCCTAAAAAGCCAACAGGGGTGAATGACAAAGAGGAGAACTAAGAGAATCCCTCAACTGATGAGGGTTTTGTGGAGCTAAAAAAGAAGAATGGAGGCAAGCAAACATTACCTTCCCAAAAGAAGGATGCAATCTAGACAAAGAACAAGATTCAATCATTGATTAAGGCTAAGTAAAGTGCAACAAAGCCAGATAATGTTGCAAACAATGAAGTGCCTCAATCCATTAAGAAGTAGGTGCAGGATAAATTCAACAAGGAGAAGGATGAAGTCAGCAAACCTGATGTAGGATAAGAAGAAGCCAGCAATGTGGCTATTCTCAATAATACCAGCAAACAAGACAAGGATGATCCTAATGTGGTTAACAGAAGGTAGTCTAGTGGAAACAATAATCATCAAAACCACAATGAAAAGGAAGTAGAGCATGGAGAGGGTGACACATTGGATTCCTATAAACCTAAGGACCACACAAAAGCTCAAACTCATCCACCACAGAATCCTACAAACCTAAGGAACACACAAAAGCTCAAACTCATCTATAACAGAATCAATTTTTGGAGAGAGCCTTACAAGAAGAGGCGGATTTGCAAGGAGAGATGGATGGTGAAGAGGGATGGGGTATGGATTACAATATTCAGTAGGTTAGTCAGGCTAGTGATCTTTTACCAAGACATACAGACAGACTAAATGTGAAGAAGGGTAAGATCCAGATCCCTTTACAAGTCCAAACAAGAAGCAATAAGGGTACGGCCTCTATAGTGATCAATGATAATGATAGAAAAAATATTATTTTGAAATATAAGATCTATTAATACCCAAAATACCTTTGAGAGGTTGAAGGATATGCATAGAAAATACCATTATTCATTTATTATATTAATGGAAACTTTTCAGAATCCATTGGAGGTAGATTAATATAGAAGAGAATTGGGATTTGACAAAGCATTGGCAAATATTTCTTGCAAAATCTGGCTATTTTGGCAGAATGATTGGGAAGTCAGTGTAGTTCAATACTCAATTCAGTAAATTACGATTCAGTTTTGCATTTTTGGCAAGACCTTTTTAGTTAGCTCTATATATGCTAGGTGCACAACACTGGAAAGACTAGAGCTCTGGGAAAAATTGGAGAATGTGGATGCTGCAAACTACCCATGGTTAGTGGGAGCTGATTTCAATGTGATCCTCCATAAGGAGGAGAAATTGGGTGGTCTGGAGTTTACTCAAATTAAAGCCATGGATTTTGCACAGTGTATAAATAGTTATGCACTACTAAAATATCATTTACCGAAAGTGTTTACACTTGGTGGAATGGCAGGATAAACAAGGACTATATTTTTGAAAGGCTGAATAGGATACTGGTTAATCAGGAGTTTTTGCAGATATTCCCACAGTGTGAAACACAGCATATGTTTAGACAAGGCTCGGATCATGCCCCTCTACATATGGTATGTAAATTAGTGGGGGATAATATGGTTAAGCCATTTAGATTCTTGAATTTCTAGGTCAAACACAAGGAGTTCAAGGAAGTAGTTCGAAATAATTAGGTAGTGGATTTTAGTGGATTCCCTTTTTGTGTCCTACAGGCTAAGCTGAACAGGGTGAAAAAGGCTTTATTGGATTAGAGAAAGAGATCATTTAGGAATATTTTTATCAATAAGGCTACCCTAGAAGATATCATTCAGGTCAAGGAGGCCCAGTTTCAAATAGATCTCACGCCTGAAAACAGAGTTGAATTGCACAAGGTAGAAGCTGACTTAAAGAGGTTTGTGAGGCTGGAAAAGGAACTTTTGGAGGCGAATATATGGATGAATTGGTTTGTGCAAGGGGACAAAAATACTAATTTCTTCCATTCTTATGTACAAGAAAGGAGGAGGTAGCCTTATTTGCAAGAAATCTTAGATGGGAATGGGCAAATGCTTAGTAATCAAGCAGAAATTGGGGCTGCAGCTGTGGAATTTTACAGGGTCCAGTTCACACAAGAGGGAGTTATCAATAACTGGGAAATGATGAAGCATATTTCTAAGTTAATTTTAGAATCTAAAAATGCTTACTAAAATACCATTTGAACATGAAATCAAAGGATCTATGTATGGACTGAGTGGTGATAGTGCAGCAGGTCCTGATGGTTTCATTAGAGCTTTGTTTCAAAGTTATTGGGATATTATATCTAAGGATATGGTGATGATGGTGAAAGCCTTCTTCTATGGGAGAGAATTTACTAGGTTTGTCACTTATACTAACCTAGTTGTCATACCTAAGAAGGAATTTCCTTCTACTTTTTCTGATTTGAGACTCTAAGCCTTAGTGGTTTTGTTAATAAGATTATTTCAAGGGTTCTACATGAAAGGATTGTTGTGTTACTGCTAAAAATAATCTCTCAGAATCAGTCAGGGCTTGTGATAGGAAGGTCCATTACTGAGAATGTTCTATTAGCACAGAAAATAATTAGAGATATTAATAGAAGAAATAAGATGATTAATGTTGTTGTCAAGCTGGATGTGACCAAGGCCTATGACAGAGTTTCATGGATAAATCTGACCAAGGTCTTGAGAAGTTTTAGGTTTTCTGAAGTGGTTATATATATGGTGTGGATGTTGGTATCAAATAATTGGTACTCTGTACTAGTAAATGGGCAGACACATGGTATCTTTAAATCATCTAGAGGGCTGAAGAAGGGAGATCCCTTATCACCCACCCTATTCATCATAGCTACTGAGGTGCTATCTAGGGGCTGAATAGTCTAAATGATGACAGGGATTTCAAGGGATATAAACTGTCCAAATGGAGTCTAGCAATTAATCACATATTCTATGTTGATGACACTATACTATTTTGTTCAGGGAGCGAAAGTCTGTTATTAAACCGATGCAAGTGCTAAAGGGCTATGAGGATGTCTCATGCTAGCTGATCAATAAGAGCTTTTTCTACCTACATGAGAAGATCTCTCTGATATTCACCATCAGACTGAGGAAATTGACGGATATTAACCCAGGAAATTTCCCTAAATGGATGCCCAGATTATTATGGAAGAAAGAGAAAGGCATACTTTGAAGACATCATCAGCAAACTATTTTGGAGGTTCTGTTCTTGGCAGAATAGATTCCTCTCTTATGGTAGAAAGATGATTCTTTTAAAACATGTTCTGCAATCTATGCCAATTTACTTGTTGTCTGCTTTAAGCTCTACCAAAGGGGTAATAAGGATGATGCATCAGATCTTCTCAAAGTTCTTTTGGGGAGGCTCACAAGCAGAAAGACAAAGACAATGGGTTGCTTAGAAGGAGATGTGCTTCCCTATAGAAGAAGGTGAGCTAGGGTTTAGGTCACTGTTTGACATGAATAGGGCCCTACTTGCTAACTTGTGGTGGAATTATGGTGTACATTCATGGCCAACAAGTATTGCAAAAAGATGCACCCTAACTTTGTCAATAGCAGAGGTGCATCTCAGGTTTGGAAAAGCATAATAAATATCAGACAGGTGATAGAACCTTATATCTGGTGACAAATTAGGGGGATTCCAGTTTTTGGTTTAATAACTGGACAAGGTGTGAGGCATTATACTATCTGGAAGGGGATAATGCACAAGAAGTAGAGATACAAGTAAATTATTTCCTATCACAGTCTGCCTGGAATGTGCCACTTTTGAGAGAGTATGTATCATCAGATATGACAAACTTCATCATTAATGAATTTAAATCAGGAGGAACAGAGGACAATTACAAACCATGGGGATTATTGCTTCAGATGGCACTTTCATAGTCAAAATAGCCTTTGAATTACTAAGAAAGAAAAGAGGAAAAGTGAGTGGGCCAAGAAGACTTGACTAAAAGGGGTTCCACATAAGATATCCTTTTTTGTTTGGAGGTTATTTAAGAGAAGAATCCCAACAGATAATGTTTTAAAGATTATTGGTATTCCAATTGCTTTAAGATGTGGATGTTGTAATATGGGGTGGAAGTGACCACACATCATTTATTCCTACCATCCCCCATATTCCAAAAGCTATGGAGGCACTTTGTTACTTGTGCAAGTTTCAGGGCAGAGGGGAGAAACTTGTTCAACACATTGTTGAGATGGTGGGATCACACTACTACTCTAAGGGCAAGGGGAATACTGAATGATATTCTAGCCATCATCATTTGGGAGTTATGGAAGAGAAGAAATGTTATCAAGTATGGAAGGAGCAGAATAGATTGGCAGAACCTAAAGAATTGCATTAAGTCTATAAATATCCTAGTTAGGATGATTTTCCCTAATTGGTCAAGTTTTCCTGAAAATGGGCTTGATGGGTTTGACATGCTGCAAAGATACAAACAAATATTCATGTAAAATTTGTATGTTGGCAGCCCCCTCAACTAGGATGGCTTAAATGCAGTTCAAATGGGGCTAGCAAAGGGAACCCTAGGATATTGTATAAGGAATCATCTTGGGGACTTAGTATACGCAGAGTAAGACTATATTGGTATTGTAACCAATATGACTGCTGAGGCAAGGGCAGTCAACAAAGGGTTGAGAGACTGTCATATTACATGGCTTTCAATGTGTAGAAGTGGAGGCAGATTCATTAAGCTTAGTAAACATTCTAACTAAGCAATGGAAAATACCTCAGGAGATCATAGGTTGAGGATAATTTAAAGTTAATGGAAGCATGCAACATTCACACAAAACACATACTCAGGGAAGGAAACCAGCTAACAGATTTTATAGCCAACACATCAGTACATTCAGAAGTTAAACAGATGTTCAAAGATTTATATGGTTTGCCTAGTCTAGCTAGAAAGATGTTGAACATGGATAAACAGAGAATCCCTTCTATCAGAATTAGATCTAGAAGTAACAGAAAAAGATCATATGCAAACATTGCACAAATTCAGAGGCCATAGTATGACAGTAGATATACAAAGGTCACAAGACTATATTCACACAAAAATAAAGCTACCCCTAAGCTATTCAGCTCTCAAAAAGTTGTAAACCAGCAAAAGGGAAGAGTCATGACCAGATTGGGAAATCACAGTCTCAAACAAAATCAAACCACCACAGCCACCTCTTGAGCAACTCCTTTTCTCCATTGGATGTTCTGAAAAAGCAAGGCCACAGACAAAATGAGAAGCTTGAAAATAGGAGGAATGTTTTGAACATAGTGCAGAAATACTTATGTGTTATGTGGAATCATATGGTTAGGCCCTCTCTCTTCTAAGTTGATACGCCCACCGGATCTCACACCTGCAGATAGTCAAGATGGAACTAACAAGCTCAGGGAAAAAGAAGCTACAGGCGAGATACGAAAGCACAAACCATTGATAGCTGAAACAGGTGTTTCTTTCCACATCATGAAGAAAGTTTGACATCCACAAGTCAAGAAAGAGGGAGTGAATGGTTGGCTTCCACAGAAGCATGTCTTGCGGCGAATGATGGGGATAGGAAACAGGGGTTTTGTTTTGGAAAGTAACCCTGGGTTACTTGTTTTGTCCGATGGCTTATTTAAGTCGGTTGAACCGACTTATGATGAGCCAATAATGTGTAATCTAGTCTAGTTTGATTTATTAAGAAATAAAATAGGCCCACGCCCAAATTTAATTTTAAAAAATAATAATAGTAATTTAAAGTTGGAAAGAACCAATTTTAATTAGTCTTCTAATTAAACATTAATTAGTCTTGAAATATTAATTTTAAAAGCAAAAGACAAGTTAAGCTTCTAAATTTTTAAAATTTCACCAAAATTAGTTAAGTATGAAAAAGAAATTTTCAAATTTGTCCAAAGGACATGCTTGGAATATTGAAAGTGAAGAAGGGTTAACTTTGAAGAAAACATTTGTTAAAATTTTAGGGAAGACTTGACATTTAAAGCAAAGTACTTCTCTTTTTATTTTTTGAAAGAGGAAATTAACATTTGATCATTTTGAGAAAATTCAGAATTTTCGAAAATAATTACATATTAAATAGGTCGTCATTAAAGAAAGCATTAGCATGAAAGAGGTTATCGTTTGAGGAATTTAACTAAGTTGAGCTAAGCAAAAAATTAGTGTTAGAGATACAAGAAACAAATAATAACAATAATTTAAAAGAGAGGAAGTTAATTTGTTGGGCTTGGCAAACCCAAAATAAACCTATCCTAAATATCTAAATACTTGGGCTGCTTCAGCTCATTTTAGCTGCTTCAATGGTGGGCTTTTAGGCCATTTTCCTGATTGTATCGGGCGACCATATATACACTATATATTACTGTATACAGTAGTTTTTGGCCCCAAAAAAACCAGTACATCAGCCTCCTCAATTTGTGACCCTGTGAACTGGCTCCTCTTTACTCAGAATTGATTGATTTGACTCGAAAAAAGAGTTGGACCTCTATGGCCCATCAGAAGATGCAAAGGTGGAGTCCAAAATGGACCTGAGTCACTGTCACATGCAACAAAATGGAAAAAATAACTTAGTAGCTGCTTAAATGGATGGCAATTAATATTTTAGTAACATAATCATTATGAAACAAATGAACTTTAACCAAACTTAACTGTAACAACAATGTCAATGAAGCTAAGAAGTGATTATTGTTTATGGTTTTAGGCTCACCGGACAATGACCATAGCAAATAGGGAATACATCCAAAAAATCATTCCATAATGAAGGCATCACTAAGAATATCTTAGAATAAGAGATTTACAAATGCATTTTGACCTAGAGACTATTAAAATTTCAATATGGACAAACTAAAAATGAAGGAAATTCTTATTAGCATTACCATACGGGGAAGAGAAAAACAGATCACCATATCCATTAAGCAATATATAGTATATGGGTTTCCTTTAATGCTATGCTAACAAGATAGAGTCTTTCCCCAAATTTTCAAGAACTAAAGTCACAGCAAAAGCTAACCATATTGACACAAATAGAAATCACAGGAAACTGAACAGTAGTCAAGCAAATATATAGTAATTTTGGCAAACAATGAAAATAGCAATTCTAACAACTTCACAGAGTTTGAGAAAAGGGGAGACTGTCCAGCTAGCTCCTAGTGGAATTAAACAGAGAAAAGTTTTAACCAAACCAACATCTAAAGTTAAGGTCTAAATCCATACTCATACACTGGCAAAAGACAAAACATAATACCAACAACTAATCTGGAAGAAACAAAATTAGTGTTGACCACATTTGTATGAACTCTTAAAATAGATAAATCCATATTTACCCATTTAGATAATATGAGTGATCCATTAAAATGAATATGGATAAAATGAGTTCCTTTTGCCTTATATAGATTGAAATTGCCACTCCTATGTCACGTCCCGACCCAAAAATCTGCCCAAATAAGCCTTAAAAATGTCCAAGACTAGTTGGAGCACTACGGAATGCTCTAGAATTACCTAGAGAAAGGTAGGCCTTACAAGAAAGCCTTGGGAGATTCTAGAAGGTTCTAGGAAAGTCTTGGTCTATAAATAT
>JAOTQJ010175543.1:0-24252 GCA_025642045.1 Solanum sejunctum | reverse complement strand
TTAAGTGTGGGTGAAATATCTTCCAATATTTTTAAGGGTGATGTATGCTATAGGATTTTATTTAATTATTTAGTTTTAATTTATTAAAAACATTAAAAAAAATAAATAAGTCCAAATATACAAAGATTCTTTTCCGAGTAAAATAATTTTTTTTCTTTCTATGATTCTTAGTTTTTTAGTTTTTATTAGAGCATGCTTCACCCACCCCTTGGTTTTTCTTTTTAATTCTTTTGTGAGGGGGAGCCCACTGAACAGAATTTTCTTTAAAAAACTAGATTTTATTTTTAGTATTTTATTTTATTTTATTGAAGTGAAAAGAAAATACCTTTTTAACTTGGTTGATACAAATAATTTAATCATGATTTTGATTAGTATTTTTCTATGAGTGATTAAGCATAAAATAAAAATACATTTTTTGACACCTAGACTCATAGTTGTTACTTTTTATATAACTTATTTTTATTTTCTAAGTTTGTTTAGACCCTATCTATCATAAAAGTAAAATTGATCCATCTTGATTGAGACTTGTGTCTTGTGTGGTGAGGTTATTTGTATTAATTTTATGTTTTGAATCTTAGTCTAGAACTTTTTCGGTATTTATTGAAGTGAAATAAAAAGCTATTGCTTGTTTAGAACATGATAGTAGTATTTCTTTTATTTGTCATGTAAAATTAAGCTTTTTCAGATATTATAGCACTAGTAACCCTTTTGAGCCTAAAATAGACCCTTTCATTGTATTATCCAAATTCACCTTCCCACTATTTTTCTAATTCTCACTTTGGTACTTGTCTCTCCTTTTCTGATTGTGTACCTCTAAATAGGCAAAACACCTAATTTGAGGATGGTTACTATAAGTGTCCCTGGTTCATCATAGGACATTGTGCATCTCAACTTAAGCAAAATGCTAAGTTAGGGGTGGCTATTGCAAAGAAAAGTAAACATAATGGGATATGGAGAAAAATTGATTGAAGTATTGTTGATATGATAAGAGTTACTTGACAAAATAATTTAAGAGAAGGCTGAAACAAACAAGATTGAATCAAATGGTTGATCAAGTCTAAAAGAAAATAAAAAGGGGGTGTGCAAAGTGTATAAGGAAGTTTAAATCACTATGATATAATTTCTTACCCCTCCCCTAGCTAATATTACAACCCATTAAAATCCTATTTGGTTCTATCTAAGCATGCTTACTAGTGGAGATGTACATAATGACAGACCTATAGTTCTTTGTGCATACATGTGAATTCTTTTGTGAGCGTGAGAATCATTCTTTGATGCCTTGTCCTTAATCTATATTAAGTTCTTTAGATTGAGTGTTTATGGACTATTTCTTCTTGTAAAGGCAATTGTTTCATGATAGATAGGTGATTTTCTTAACTTTATTTGATAGAGTAGGTGAGCAAACTTAATTTGATGAGTTAAAGTCTGTCTTTGAAGCTAGAATGTTAGAGGTTTATTTTTGTTGAATATCTTGCATAATGATTGAAAAGTATACTTAATGTTGCGAATTGTTTCATGGCTTAAATGGTTTATATCACCCAAAATGGCAGCATTCCTCTTTTGAATATTTTTTGAAATGAGCTTTAATGGTTGCTCAAGCACGAGTAAAAGTTCCTAGAATAATGGATGTTGTAATGACCCTCCATGTCATTTCTGTGTTTTTGTCATGACCAAAAATCAATGTGATCGCACTCACCTAACACACCAAGGCGAGTCAGCCCAACCCTAAATAACTCAACTTAATGATAAAAGTGGATAATATACAGTCTAATAAGATAAATAAGCATAGGAAATCAAAACTACAACCTTCCTAAAAATGGTGTCATATGTACAAGCCTCTACATATAAAATACTCAAATGAAGCACATGTCTCAATGTCTAGTCCATAGAACAAAACGTAAAGGTAAGAATCTACAAAAGGCTGTCCAAAGGACAAACAACAACCTCTCGAAGATCCAAAGCTTGATCCTGTATATAAAATAGCTAGCAAGGAGGACCAAACTCACAACCTACAAAAATGTTGAATAGAATGAGCATCAAACAACAGGGTACTTAGCTAATGGAACTAACTTAGAGTAAAGCAATGAAGAACACAACCCCTTAACTCCCAACCACATACCATCGAACTACAATCCTGTACTCAAAAATGCCTCAGCACAGTATATATACAATATAAATGAATCACGAGAATATAATACAGATATAGTCTCAAATCTCAGAATATCCAACTAATATATAAGTCACAAAGAGCAGTAGACATACTAGTCATGTAAGCCATACATAGGATTATGTCAAAACGAAATGATATGAGATGGAATGAACGTCATGAGATGTACCAATGCGTTGCAATATCAAATAATTATGATGCATGTTTGTCCTACGATATACATCCATTGATAAGCTTAGATTGGAACTCATACAGGCCACATATGGACCGTTTATCCACTAGAATGATTTCCCTTAGGCATTTACTTTCATATCTAGATGAAACAATTTCTCTTCGGATTTTCATTTCTTTTCTTTTTCTCTAGCTGAAATTATTTTTCTTCAACTTTTCACCATCAATGGGTCATCAAGCAAGCATATAATAATGGTACAATAGTTATGTTCATTGAATAAAATATGCAAGATGTCTATATGCATCATATATTTCAATAACAGAAATCGAGTAATTATCAAGTTCACCAGTATTCATAATATACTACCAACCTCATCAAAACCTTAAGATTAACAACAATTAGTTTACAATCCCTACAAATAAGGTACAAGAATAAGAATTTGCAACATCCGCAAATGCTCAAACCAAAACTCAATAATCAAAGCCTACGATGGTACAAATCTATTCCCAATATGTGTCTTCAAAATACTCAATTCAATTAATATAGAAGCATACAATGTTCAGTCATACTTAACAAAAGCTTAGAGGTCCCCTTGCATACTTAACAAAAGGTTAGAGGTCCACTTGTCGTAGATAAAGTCTTGCATCAAGTCAAATCCAATGTTTTTCCCTTCCTATGATACTCCAAATCACAAAAATCTATTCAAATATAGCATCACAATCATAAAATGAATCCAATGACACTAAATCAATCAATTTGGATGAAAGAAAAATGATCAGAAATTCCATGCAAGAAAATGTAGCTGGAATCTAAAAATTAGTACATTATATGTTTCCTAAGTAACAAGGAGTTCAAGAGTGAAACGCATTTTAAAAATGGAGTTAAGATAAGTAGAAACCATCAAATAAGTATTAGGAAACAAGGACCGAAAATTTTCTAAATTTAACCATTAAAATCCCAAATTTATAACCTAAAAACACAAATTAATCAATGGAAATTAATGAGATAGGTTAGGAGATAGTTATCCAATCAATTTGCCTCGAAAAAACTTGCAGAATCTCTTGAAAATGAAGCTTGGAGTGTTGAAATGGTGAAATAAAATAAAATCCATTATTTTAAACAAGCTACTATTCCAGGTATTTAATGTACTTCACGAATGCGGAGCCACATATGCTAAGGCGAAGACTCAGGGGTCTTAACAATCCACGAACACAGACTGTTCATCTATGAAAGTAGAGTTATGGCTGCCTCTACTCTGCGAATATGGATCCCATCTCTGCAAACATGAAGTCTAATGCCATCACACTCTGTGAACATAGACAAGTCCATGCGAATGCAGAGAAGTAACCTAATTGCACTAGAAACCAGCAAAATCAACAACTGTACACAGTAGAATAATCATGAATATGAGTCTTGAGATTCGTTCAGAACCCCATGAACAGAAACCAATCATAGTACCCTACCAGAAATGATGTTCCATACTAAATGGAACTATTAAAATTCATATTTGAGACCTCCTTAGCCTAGAAGTCGAGAAAGATTACTTAAACTAGTTTTAGACTTAAAAACTCAACATACTCTCAAAAGCTCTAAAATTTTCACTGAAGTCATTTCGAGTGTTAGCTTCACCATCTGTAACTACTGGAAATGACAAAATTTTAACCCGAGCCTCCGTACTCCGAATGCTGACCAAAGTCAAACTTGTGATCCAAAATGAACTAACAATGCAACTTTGGGCCTAAAATCTCCATTTTAACTCAAAATTCAATTCCGTAAATTCTCCCAAACATTATTCATCATTCCAGAGTTGATGAAAGCGAAAAAATTACAATTTGACACTTGAAACTCAAGATGACCCCAAAACTCAAAATTTTCAACTTAAAGCCTTTTAAAACTCTTTCTTTAGCAAAACTCAAACTCTTTATAAGGTTCACAAAATTTCAATTTTAGATCTGACAAAAAAAGACTAAGGCAACTTTTGGGAAGGGAAAATTTGTAATTTGGTCGAAAATTCCAAAGATGACCTTTGAGGTCATACATCATCCACTACTAAAAATAATGTTAATCCTCGAATATGAGATAAGGGATATACTCGATGGCTCGAACCAATGAGGGTATTGGGCATGCATATCTGACTCTATCACTCATGTAGCCTCAGTCTCGAGACTATGGCTCCACTAGACATTTATTGAGGCGATCTCCTTAGTCTTGAAAATCCTCACCCGGGTATACAAAATGGCCACCGGTTGCTTATCATATGTCAAGTTAGGGCTCAACTTAGCTAAATCCATGGAAATCACATGAGACTCATCTAGAACATAACACTATAGCATAGAAACATAGAACACAAGATGGATTAAAAAGATAGGTTGCATGGCAAAGTAAGTCTATAAGCCACCTCTCCTACTTTGTCTAGAGTCTCGAAAGAAATAATGAACCTCAGATGAGCTTTCCCTTCTTCCAAAATCTCATAACACGCTTCAAGGGTGAGACATTCAACCAAACCATGTCATCAACCATGAACTTGAATAGTCAAATTTGCCTATTTGCATATCCCTTTTGGTGACTATAGGTTGTCACAAATGTGCCTTCGAATCAACCATACTCGCCCTAAGTCATCTCTTAACATATCAATACCCATGCTTTCCACCACTACTGTCTATATCTTTGGCCATATAAGGCCATCAAATGAGCCATTTGGATGCTAGAATGTTAACTGTTGTTGTATGTTAACTCCATCAAGGCCAAGTTTTGGTCCTATCTAGCACAAAACTAAATCGTACAGGTTCGATGTATATCCTTTAGCACCTAAATGGTCCTCTCGGACTTGCCATTGATCTGGGTTTGAAAAATTGTACCCAAATCCAAATAGGTATCCAGCATATGATGCAAGGCCCTCCAAACGTGTGAAGTAAACAACGAACCATGATATGGCATGATAGAAATCGAGACTTCATAAAGCATCACAAGTTGACTAATATAGAGTTATGCCAACCTTCACTTGTATACCTCACTTTGACCAATATGAAGTGAGCAAACTTGGTCGACCAATCTAATTCTACCTAACTGGAATCAAAAACCCCAACAGTGGGGGGTGAGCGAACAACAAAGTCTATGGCATTGCACTTCTACGTCCACTGAATGGGCATCCTCTAATGCTCTCCACCTGGCCTCAAGTGCTCACACATGAACTACTAGCATATCAAGCAATGTGATACAAACTTTGATATGTCTCTCTTCATGTCATACCACTAATAATGCTTACTTAGATCATTATACATCTTTGCTACCCATGGATGGATAGAATATCTAGTACAGTGAGCCTCCTCAAGTATCAATTTGATCAAATCACCTATCTTGAGCACATAGACATGACTCCCAATCCTCAATAAACCCTCAGAATCAAGCTTGGCTTCCTTAGACTTCCTTTTAATCACCATATCAGGAATCTGACATAACTTCTCATTCTCAAACTGCCTCGTGCAAATTTGATCCCTCAAGGATGAGCAAGCCTCAATTGAAGCAAGCACTCCACCCTAATTAGAAATATGTAATCTCACTAATCCATTGGCTAATTTCAGAATATTTCTAGCCAAGGGACCTCAACCTGAATAGCTGAAAGTCTCCCCATACTAGAACCCTTTCTAGTGAAATCATCTGCCATTACATTGGCCTTCCCCAGGTGATATGAGACAGTTGCATCATAATCCTTTAGAAGCTTAATCCACCTCTTCTATCTCAAGTTCAGGTCCTTCTTACTGAATATGTATTGTAGGCTACCATGATTGGTGAAGATATCACGAACCCCATAAAGATAGTCTCTATAGCTTTAATACAAACACAACTCCTACTCTATGTCATGGGTGGGATAGTTGTTTTCACGAGCCTTTAATTATCTAGAAGCATAAGTTATTACCTTTCCCTTTTGCATCAAGACTCAACCTAAACCAACCCTAGATGTATCTTAATAGAATGTGAAAATCAACAACCTTTATTGGCAATGTCAAAATAGGAACTGTAGTTAACAAATATTTGAGCTTTTAGAAGCTCTCCTCACACTCATCCAACAATAGGAATGGAACATTATTTTGAGTGAGCCTGGTCAATGGAAATGCTATAGAAGAAAAGCCCTGAATAAATTGCCTGTAACAACAAGCTAGGCCCATGAAACTACGAATCTTAGTGGCTGAAATAGGTCTAGTCCATCCAGAACTACCCAATATTCATTGGATCAACTCAAAAATCCTCTCTAAAGACAATATGATGCAGGAATGCTACCGAGCATAGCAAGAACTCAAACTTGGAGAACTTGGCCAATTACCACTTCTCTCTAAACCACTGAAGCACAATCCTCAAATGCTACTCATGATCCTCTTTGGTCTTGGAGTAGACCAATATATCATCGATTAAAACAATAAAAAAATCCAGATATGCTTGAAATATACCATTCATCAATTTCATAAATGCAATTGGGGCATTGGTCAACCCAAAGGACATCACAAGGAACTCTTAGTGCCCATATCTCATTCGAAAAGGTATCTTAGGAATGTTAGAAAACCTGATCCTCAACAGATGATATCCAAATCTTAAATCAATCTTTGAAAATATAGTTGAACCCTAAATTTGGACGAGATCATCAGTCCTAGGGACGGGATATTTGTTCTTCATTATAACTTTCTTCAACTATCTACAGTCAATCACATCCATACAGAACTTTCCTTTTTCATTACGAACAAAACAAGGGCACTTTATAAAGACACGGTAGCGAGTATAAAACCATTACTCAAGAGAACTTGATTTTCTCCATTATCTCCTTCAATTCAGTCAGAGCTATACAACAGAAAGGAGTAGAAATGGGCTTGGTGTCCGGGTCAAGATCAATAGCAAAATCAATATCCCTGCCAGGAGGGACTCAAGGATGGTCTGAAGGGAACATATCAATGAACTCCTGAACAATAAGAATAGACTCTGTTGGTCGTGGATCAATATCAGTATGATGAATAAAAGCCAAATATGCAAGACAACCCTATCCAATAACTTTCATGCCTGAATATAAGATATGACTTTATTAGGATAGGATCTACTCAAATCCTGCCATATAATTTCCAATCTACCCAAAATATTCGAAGTCACAGTCTTAGCATAGTAATCAAGAATAGCCCAATGATAAGAAAGTTGATTCATCCCCAATATAACATCAAAATCAATCATATCAAGAATAATCATATCAACCCAAGTTTCATGTCCTGATAAGGTCACAAGATAGGATCAGTACACCCTATCCACTATCAAGGGCTAATCTATTGGGGTTAAAACATGAATAGGCACAGACACAGTATCACATAGAAAGTCAAATTCCAAGGAGAAGTATATAGACATATAAGAATAAGTAGATCCAGGCTAAAATAACACTAACACAAGGAGATGGAAAATCAGAATAATACTTGTAATCACAAAATAAGAGGCCTCAACCTCGAGCCTGCTTAGGAAAGCATAACAATGGCCACCTCCATCTCTACTCATAGAAACTGCCCCTCTACCACCAGAATGGGTTCACCTGTCCCTCTACCACTCGAGCATCTACCTATGTCAGTCTAACCTCTACAACATCCCCTAGTATGTGAGGTTGAACATCTGACTAGTTGTGCTAGATCTCTGATCGGTGCTACAAAGTAAGATTGATTGGACCCACAATAAATCTACATAGGGCACTATTGAATCATATGATTAGACGATCTACACCCATAGCAAGATCTAGGGGTGGACCACTACTGTGAAGGTATAGGAAGTATGTTGTAGCCTTTCTATCCATAGGCCTCTAGACCCTGACCAGAATTATATGATTCATGAGGACATCATCCTTCCTCTAAAGCGGGAAAGGCTTCATAGACCTCGAGATGCTTAAATGAACCTCCTCCTCTGGTAATACCTCTGCCTTCTGATGAGGCTTTTGAGTATTGTACTGATGTATAGACCCTTTTGGGGTCCCTAAACTTCTCTCTTTGTATCAACTCCTCCTCCTTGGCGACACTAACAACTTACTGAAATAAAGTTCCATATCTAGCTACCTAAAATACAATTGTATGATATAATAAGTCAACCGTCTCACATACCCACAAACTCTCATCATCTCTGTAAGAATAATGGTTGTAGCATGATGAGACCACTATTAAAAATGAACCTCATACTCTAGTGTGCTGCCTCAAACTCTTAAACCCTAGATGGATCTCTTCACGAATACTATAAGGAACAAGTTGATAATAAGAGGCATTAGAAAATGCCTCCAAGGTCATCTGAGGCGATCTAACTAGGAGGGATCCTAAATAAGTCCTCCACCACTACCTGGCTGGCCTATAAAGCAAGAGAGAAGATTGCTGCATGCTATAAGTCTCGGCCAACCCTACGGCATCAAGTAAGTCTCTACAATTGGTCAAAACCTCATGTGCATCCTTGGTCTTCCCACCCTAAAACTGAGATTGGTTCATCTATCTAAACCTCTCATACCTATGTTGCTCATTGTCACTAAAGGTAGCTACCAGTGGAATCTCAATAATTGGAATTTCTAAAGGTAGCTCCACCTAAATCAGTGCCTTAAGGGCCTACTGTTAGTCCAGGGGTTGTACCTTAACTCTAATCTATAAAGTACTAGATGTATTAGCGGGGCTATTTGCCTACCCTAAAGTCTCAAGTACACCCAAAACTCTCAAATAGCATATCTTGGAGTAGTGGTGTTGCAGCAAACTCATGAAGAATCTGCTCTTGTCTAGGCCCTATGACTGGGCCAAGGGAGATATCCCACACATAATCTCTTATCAGTGTGGCTCCTCAGCCTTGACCTTTAGCTCATCCTCTGGTACGACCCTAATCCCTAGCTAGGGTATCAATAGCAATATCAGCGGCTTCCTCCCTTGTCAGAGCAACATTGTCTCTAGTCCTTTCAATTTGTCAAAAGGACACATGACCATCAAAACTTAAACAAAACCTACGTATGATTTAATTAGAATAAAGTAAAAAAGAATTTCCTAACTATATTTGTAGCCTCTAAGGATAGGTAACAGATGTCACTACACTAATTCTTCAAACTATACTCAATTGGACTTGTATATATGCGAGATCTATGAACCTGTTTCTCTGATATCAAATTATCATGATCCAAAATTCCAATGCAATGGTACTCACCTAACACACCAAGTTGAGTCAATCTAAACCCTAAACAACTCAACATAATGACAAAATTGGAATGTAATTTTTCTAATAAGATAAATAAGTATATGAAATCAAAACCATGTAACCATTGAAAACATTCCCTTTGACATTTACATTCACATCTAGCTAGAACCATTTCTCTTCGTCTTTTAATTTCTTTTCTTTCTTTTCTTTTTCTCTAGAAGGTGTCATTTCCCTTTGGCTTTTCATTTCTTTCTTTCTTTTCTTTTCTAGTCAGAACCATTTACCTTCAAATTTTCATCATCAATAGTTCTTCAAGCAAGCACATAATAATGGTATAATAGACATGTTCATAGAAATAGAATATGCAAGATGTCCATATGCATCATATATTTCAACAATAGGGACCGTGTAATTCTCAAGTGCACAAGTATTCACAGTATACTACTAACCTCATGAAAACCTTAAGATCAACAACAATTACTCTACAATTCTAACAAATAAGGCACAAGTATAAGAATTTGCAACATCCACAAATGCTCAAATCAAAACTCAAAATAGAACAAATCTATCCCCAATTTGTGTCTTCAAATTCTGAATTGCATAAATATAGAAGCATATAATGTTGAATCATACTTCAAAAAAGGTTAGAAGTTCATTTGGATTAGATAAAGTTTCGAATCAAGTCAAATCCAAAGCTTCCCATTCCTACGATACTCTGAATAACTAAAATCTATTCAAATATAGCATCACAATCACGTAACAAATCTAATGACCATAAAATCAATCAATTCGGATGTAAACGAAGAAATGCTCAAAACTTATATGCCAAAAAATTAACCAGGATCTTAAAATAATGCACGAAAATATTTCCCAAGTAACAAGGAGTTAAATAGTAAAAACCATTTAAAATGGTGTTAAGATGAGGGAGAAATCATCAAATTAGTAGGTAGGAATCAAAGTCCAAAAAATTCTCAAATTTCACCATTAAAATCCCAAAAGAGTAAGTTATAAATACAAACTAATCAATGGAAATTAATCAAATAGTTAGAAAATAGTGACCCAATTGATTTTCCTTGAGAAACCTTGAGGAATCTCTTGAAAATGAAGCTTGGAGGGTTGAAAAAGGTGAAATATAATAAAACTCATCATTTTAGACAAGCTACTATTCAAGTACTTATGTACTCCTTGAACGTGAATCCATATCTTCAAATAATGAGACTCGAGTGTCACAACCCAAGCCTAGGCCCTAGACATCAGACGACAAATGGGGAACCCGAAGGGACCCCAAATAAGCCTCTTAACTTATCATTACACATCCTTGGTCGCGGAAGCATACAAAGACATGGAGATTAAGAATGGGGCAATGGGACTAAGGGAAATCCTACATAAATGTCATAGTCAAGAGTCAAAGCTCATACAAAAATACACAAAATGTTCAATAAGCAACTCTAATACATAGATATTGCAGGGGCCAAGACAAGCTAACCGGGCTCACCATCATAGTCAAATGTAACAGAAGATAGTATCTCAAAACATAGATAATAGGAAAAGACATAAATCGTAGTCCCCAAAATGGAGGACTCACCAACAAGCTTAGAATAGCACCGTCTAGCCATATGGAGGAGAAAGATGATTAACTCGGGCACCAGTTCCTAAATGTTGATATCATATAGGCAAGAGTATATGTTAGTACGTTTGAATGTACCGAGTATGTGGGATGCAATGCAACAATAAACAAGCTCCATAGCCAAAATTTATAAATTAGACAATAGGCATAATATAGCGATATGGCATGTATGATTGATGCATAAGTAAAATATGCTAGGGTAAATCATGCTTATGTAAGATATCATATATGTAGAAAAGACAAGCTAGAAACCCCACTCTGGATGGGAGATGTCGTTCACACCCGAACACCCTGGTGGCGAGACACTACACCCCTCACATGATTGATGTCGTTCACACCCAGACACCCTGGTGGCAAGGTAGTACACCCCTCACATAGTTGATGTCGTTCACACTGGGACACCCTTGTGGTAAGGTACTCACCTCTCACACGGTCATCAAGGCACTTATGTCCCCCGGATCAGACATAGCCTAATAGAACACATTATATAAAACGTACATATATATCATGTCCATAAGATCATTTCATCATTAAAATATCATGCATATCATATCTCATGCTTTGAACCTTCAATTCCTCATGCAACCATAACCGGACACTTTATCAAACACTTGGCGGGTATGTAATGGGGGTAAAAGAGCATGCAATTTAGAGATGAAGTCATGCAATAAAATCATTGGTAAAACCTTTGATACACACCTTGAAACACCCTCAAGACATTCACATCAAAACCACTCATTAATTCCAATGTTAGAACTAAGACTTAGAGCTCAAGACATGCTTTCATGAACATAAATCACAGTGCAGTAAATTTCTCAATAAACAAGACCCACATGTAAAATCAACTTTAAATCAAGCAATATTAAGTAAAAAAGGGTTTAGGCACCATGGGTGAAAGAACCCAATGGTTCAACACCACATAACTTAGCTTTTGTGAAGTTATTCAAGAAGCCTTTAATGGAGGTTTGATGCTTAGGTGAGATTCTTGAAGAAATCCTTGAGACTGGCCTTGAGTTTAGAACTTGAATTTAGGAATATAAATGAGTCTAAGTGTTTGGGGAAATATTGGAGAATGTTTTTGGGTATTATAAGGGTGAAATAAGATTAAGTATATATAAAAATATGTTTGGGAATTTTGTGCCCAACACTTAAATATCTTGGACCACACTTAAAAACTGCCAGGTGACCAAAGCACATCTCCACATCATGGAGAGGATACAGAGATGATTTTACACTATGCTGCGCCCAAGGCGCTTCGCAGAGGCATCATAAAAAGCCCTCTGGAATTTATCCCTTAAAACATTTATAATTGCTATTCTTTCGCTCTTAAATTGAGGATAGATCCTTTTTCACCTAATTTGGACACCCTGATAAAAAATATGAAGTCAAATTTTTGAAATAACGAATGTATTTTTAGATATAATAAAATCAAAGTTTTGGGCATTCCGAGGCATATTTTTGAGCACTTTTGAGGGTCGTTTCAATATCCCTCCTTGGAAACATTCGTGCCCAAATGTAAAAGTGATATACAAGACAAGAGTAATCATAAACAAATCAACCCCAACAAGAATGCAACATAACATGTAAAACACCATTTTCAAATTCTCAACATAAGTGTAAAATCATCATAAGTTTACTAACTTAAACATGAATGCTTATGACTGACATAGGGGCTGAAATGTAAGTCTTGAAGTCATATATGGAACTTAGGAGTAGGACCTTATTCTTGAGTGGAGTGGAAGAGATAAGGATATTGCTTCTGCATATCTGTTTCGACCTCATAAGTCGCACTTTTGACTTGTTGGTTCTTCCAAAGGGCCTTAATAGATGCTACCTCTTTGTTTCTCAATCTCTTTAATTGCATATTCATGATCTAAACCATAACCTCCTCATAGGTTAAGTTGTCCTACACAATAACTACAATATCAAGAGGCATAATGGCATTAGAATGACCAACACATTTCCTCAACATAGAGACATGGAATACTGGATGTACGGAATTCATTTCACTAGGAAACTTCAACTCATAAGCTACCTTGCCAACTGTATTTATCACCTAATAAGGACCAACATACCTTGGACTCAACTTCCCCTTTTTGCCGAATTAGACTACACCTTTCATTGGAGAAACCTTCAAATAAACCCGATCATCCAGTTGGAATTCTGGGTCTCTTCTTCTTACATCGGCATAGGATGTTGATGACTTTGGACTGTCCTCAATCTTTGCCTAATCATCATAACTTCCTCAAGAGCATCCAAAACCAGATCCAACCCGAACACTACCACCCCTCCAACCTCAAACCAACCCACCGATGATCTACAATGTCTCTCAAAAAGAGCCTCAAATGGAACCATACCAATGCTAAAGTGATAACTATTGTTGTAGGCAAACTCAATTAATGGAAGATGGTCATCCCAACTACCTTTAAGCTCCAAGAGACAAGCCCTAAGCATATACTCAAGTGTTTTAATTATCTTCTCGATTTGACTATCCGTTTAGGGGTAGAAGGTCGTACTAAGGTGAACTTTGGTACCAAGACCCCTTTGAAAAGATCTCCCAAAAGTGTGAAAAAAACTATGCACCACGATCTGATATAATGGATAAGGGAACCACATATAACCTCACCAACTCATGGATATACAATCTTGCATAATCTTTAGCCCCATATGAAGTCTTGAACGGTAGAAACTATGACGATTTCATCATCCTATCAACCACAACTCATATGGAATCAAAACTCTTTCTATTCTTAGGCAACCCCACCACGAAATCCATATTAATCACCTCCCACTTCCAAGTACGAATCTCTATGTCTTGGGTTAGGCCACCCGGCCTTTGATGTTCGGCTTTGACTTATTGGCAACTATGGAAATCGAAAACAAATTTGAAATATCTCTCTTCATTCCTCCCCACCAATACACACGCTCAAGTATCTATACATTTAGGTGGAACCAGGGTGGATAGAATACGAAGAGTTATGGGCTTCATCAAGAATTCTCTCCCTTAAACCATCAACACATGGCACGCACAACCTATCTTGGTGTCTAAGGACCCCATCTCCCCCTTTGGAGAAAACCTCTATCTTGCCCTCTTTCACCAATGCCTTCAACTCAAGCAAGGAGGAGTCTAGATCTTGTTTTTCTATCACCTCATCAACAAAAGAAGATTTAGAACCATCAACAACAATAACGCCATCACCCATATCTTTCAACATCACCCCCAATCTATCCAATCTATGCACCTCCCTATCCATCTCCCTATCACCACTATCCACATGAGCTAGGCGACCCATAGGCACCCAACTAAAGCATCTATCAGAACAATTTTCTTACCCGAACGGTAATGCACACTCATGTCATATTCCTTAAGAGTTCTAGCCACCTTCTTTGTCTCAAGTTAAGATATTTTCGAGTGAATCCAGATGGAAGGCTCTTATGATCAGTGAAGACATCAAATACACCCATTACAAATAATGACGCCAAATCTTTAATGCAAACACATTGGCGGCTAATTCAAGATCATGGGTAGGGTAGTTATTTTCATTCATTTTGAGTTTCCTAGAAGTATAGGCTATGACCTTATCATTTTTCATTAGTACACAACACAAACCAACTCTAGATACTTCACAATGCATAATAAATCCCTTAGGCCAATCCAGTAGTGACAATATAGGAGCAGACACAAATCTATCTTTCAATGTTTGGAAACTTTTCTCACATTCAACGGTCCACACAAACTTAACCTTCTTTTGAGTTCATTTTTTCATAGGATAAGCAATGGAGGAGAACCCATTCACAAACCTTTTATAGTAACTCGCAAGGCCCAAGAAACTCCTAATATCCGATAGGGTCAATGGTCTAGGCCAATTCCTAATCATGTCGATTTAATTAGGATCCACTTTTATACCATCCCCCGACACCATATGACCCAAGAATGCAACCTCATTCAACCAAAATTCACACTTATCATAATTAGCATACAATCACTCCTCCCTTAACCTTTAAAACACAACCCTCAAATGGCACATATGCTCTTCCTTACTATGAGAATAAATCAAAATATCATCATTACAACAAAAGAATTAAGATAGGGCTTGAAGACTCTATTCATTAGGTCCATGAAGAAGGCTGGCGCATTGGTCAACACAAAGGACATCACCACAAATTCGTAATGCCCATATCTAGTCTGAAAAGCCATCTTGGGAATATCACACTCCCTCACCCTTACTTGATAGTACCTGGACTGAAGATCAATATTAGAGAAAAAGCTAGCCCCTTGCAATTGGTCAAACAAGTCATCAATCCTTGGAAAAGGATATCTATTCTTTATAGCGACCCTATTGAATTGCCGGTAGTCAATGCACATTTTAAGTAATCGATATTTCTTCTTTACAAACAATAGTGGTGCACCCAAAGGTGATTGGCTAGGTCTAATAAATCCCTTCTTCAATAAATCTTTTGTTTGCTCCTTTAACTCCTTTAACTCTACAGGGCTATACGAAAAGGGAGAATGGAGATAGGTTGGGTGTCATGAAGGAGATTTGTACTAAAATCTATCTCCCTTTCGGGAGGGATACTGGGAAGGTCGTTTGGAAAAATATCAAGAAACTCACTCACAACCGAGACCGACTTAATAGAAGGGACTCCACATCTTTGACTCTCACAAGATGATACAAACACCCCTAGGAAATCAACCTATGTTCTTTAATGCATGAGATGAACCTACGACCTTACTACCATATCATGACTTTCCTACTTAAGGACACGTTCAATAAGAAATTAAAACTTAACCCTATAGGCTCTACAATCAATAGAAGCATAGTATGCATGCAACCAATCTATCCCAAGAATAACATCAAAATCAACCATATATAATTCAACAAGATCACAAGGTAGGATTTTAAGCAAAATACAAACTTGACAAATTCAATAAGCCCTCCTAGCAACAATAGATGCACCTATCAGAGTAGACACTTCAAATGATTCATGCAACAACTCCAACTCAACATGGTACTTTTTAGCAGTAAAGGGGTAACATAGGACAGGGTGGCACCCAGATCAATCAAGGCGTATACATCAAGAACAAAAATTCTCAACATGCTGGTAATAATGTCGGGGACTTCACAAACCCCTAGCCTCCCATATAGAGCATAAAAGCAATTGTTCCTTGGGGCACCATCTTAAGGAACACCTCTACCCAATAGGACCGCATTTGCACCCCGAACTTTTCCATGGTTCCTTGGACAATCCATCCTATTGTGACCAAGCTCCCTATAATCAAAACACACATTGGAACCCTTCAAACATGGGCCCTTATGATACCTTCCATACTTAGGGCATACATCATTGGGAACAATTGCACCCACACCTTGAGGCCTAGGGACGTCATTGGCAAACCCCCTATTATTAGCATTAGGGGGCCTTTGGCCTTGTTGATATCTAACACCCTTTTGAAACCCACCCTCAAAATGATCTCTCTTGGGGTCATGGCCCCTCCTCTTTCTCAACTTTTCTTCTTCTATTTGCTTGGCATATGTCATCAACTGAGACAAGTCCATGTCACTAATAAGCATCACTTACCAAATTGAAGAACCCTATAACAAACTTATTCATTGTTGACCTAGAATCAGCCACCAAGTTAGGAGCATACTTCGAAAGTTGATTAAATTTGACTGCATACTCCCTTACACTCATACCACCTTGCTTCAAGTTCATAAACTCAACTAACTTTGCTTGCCTAAGCTCAAGAAGGAAGAACCGATTAAACAAGGCCACTTTAAATTCCTACCAAAGAACCACATAGCCTTTACCCTTCTTACCCTTCAATTGATCAAACAAAATTTGAGCCACCCCTTTGAGTTGTTACGCCTCCAACTCTGCCTTTTCATTCGGCCCAACAACTATAATAGAAACGATTTTGTAGATTTTATCAAAAAAACTCTTGTGGATCTTCATCCACCTTTAATCCATGAAAAACTTGAGGATTCAACCTCATGAAATCTCTTACCCTATCTCCCGGATTAGTAACATGAGGGGCTTGGGCCCCTTGTTGGACTTGATTGGCCACCACTTGGACAAGCATAGTAAGGGCATCCCAGAGCTCACCATTAGTGGATTGCTCCTCAGGAGTTTTGAGCCCATCTTCCCTTAGTATTTGGCATGATCTAGTATAGCAAACAACAATTATTTGGGGGAATACTTATCACAACTCTATAACACAACTTACTGACATGAAGTAGGGAAACATTTCCTAAAATGTCTCTTAGCCTCCTATTCATAGCCATGGTGCGCTTCACAACTATGAATAGGACTTTAATCGACACGATGTGTTAGACTCCGAGGATCTATCAACCTAGTGTTTGATACCATATTTGTCAGGACCCAAACCTAGGGTATAGATGTGAGACGGTGAATGGGGAACCCGACGAGACCCCAAACAAGCCTCTTAACTTATCATTGCAAATCCTTGGTCATTGAATCATACAAAGACATTGAGATTAAGAATGGCACAATGGGACTAAGGGAAAGCTTGCATAAATTTCATAATCAAGAGTCAAGAGTCAAAGCTCATACATAAATACACAACATGTCCAACAAGCACCTTTAATACACAGATATTCCAGGGGCCAAGACAAGCTAACCGGACTCACCCTCATAAACAAATATAACAGAAGATATTATCTCAAAATATAGATAATAGGGAAATACATAAACCCAAGTCCCCAAAATGGAGGAATCACTAACAAGCTTAGAATAACACCATCTAGCACGTGGAGGAGGAGGAGGATCAATTCGGGCACCGGTTCCTACATGGTGATATCATGTAGGCAAGAGTATGAATAGTACATTTGAATGTACTAAGTATGTGGGATGCAATGAAACAATAAACAAGCTCCATAGCCAAAATGCATACGTTAGACAATGGGCATAATATAGCTTTATGGCATGTATGATTGATGCACTAGTAAAACATGCTAGGGTAAATCATGCTTATGTAAGATATCATATGTGTAGAAGAGACCAAGCTAGAATCCCAACTTTGAATGGGAGATGCTATTCACACCCAGACACCCTGGTGGCAAGGTACTACAGCTTACATATGGTTAATGTCATTCACACATGGACACCCTGGTGGCAAGGTACTACACCCCTCACATGGTTGATGTCGTTCACATCTGGACACCCTAGTGGCAAGGTACTACACCCCTCACATGGTTGATGTTGTTCATACCCCACCCTAGTGGCAAGGTACTTACCCCTCACATGGTCGTCCGGGCATTTATGCCGCTCGGACCAAACATGGTCTAATACAACACATTATATAAAACATATATATATCATTTCTATAATCTCATTTAATCATTGAAACATCATACATGTCATATCTCATGCTTTGAACATTCAATTCCTCAAGAAACCATAACCAGACACTTTATCACACACTTGGCGGGTGTGTAATGTGGGTAAAAGAGCTGCAATTTAGACATGGAATCATGTAGGAAAATCAGTAGTAAAACCTTTAATCAATACTTTGCAACACTCCTAAGACATTCACATCAAAACCCCTCATCAATTCCAACATTAGATCTAAGATCTAGAGCTCAAAACATGCTAAAATAACCATACTTTTAGAACATAAATCACTATGCAGTAAATTTCTCAATATACAAGACCCATATGTAAAATCAACTTTAAATTATGCAATATTAAGTAAAAGAGGTTTGAGGCACCATGGGTGAAAGGACCCAATGGTTCAACACCACATACCATAGCTTTTGTGAAGTTCTTGAAGAAGCCTTTAATGGAGGTTTGAAGCTTGGGTAAGATCCTTGAAGAAATTCTTGAGATTGGCCTTGAGTTTGGGACTTGAATTTAGGGGTAGAAATGAATCTAAGTGTTTGGGAAATATTGGGGAATGTTTTTAGGTGTTACGAAGGTGAAACAAAACTAAGTATGGATAAAAATATGTTTGGAAAATTTGGGCCTAACACTTAAAATATCTTTGACCATACTTAAAAACTGTCAGGTGACCAAAGACACATCTCCGCGTCGCGGAGAGGACGTGGAGATGATTTTACACTGGTGAACCCAAGGCACGTCATGGAGGCATCACGGAAATCCCTTTGGAATTCGTCCCTTAAAAATTTTATAATTACTATTCTTTCGCTCTTAAATCGAGGTTAGACCATTTTTCACCTAGTTTGGACCCCCTAATCATAAATATGAAGTTGAATTTTTGAAATAACGAATAGATTTTTAGATATAAAGAAATCAAAATTTGGGGCATTCTAAGGCATGTTTTTGGGAACTTTTTGGTGTCGTTTCATCGGGGGACTCAACACTCCATGAACATAGACTATTCACCCATGACAATGGAGTTATGACTTCTTGTACACTATGAACGTGGGCCTAGCTCCATGAACCTGGAGGTCAAGTACCATCACACTCTGCGAACATGGAGGAGTCCGTGCAAACATGGAGAAGTAACTGATCATGCCCACATTACACCTCCCTATTAAGGTATAAGCAACCATTGTTCAAATATAGAATCTTACAATGTGTAGGGTCGATCCTACAAGGAATATAGTCTAGACTTAGAGCAACTAAAGTAATTAAGATGAATTAATTACCTTACTTCGCAAAAGAGGATTTTAATGTAAAAGCAACAATTAAACCTAAACTAAGATCAAACATTCAATGCAAGTGTTGTGAATTTAGCGAAAGAAGTAATTAGGGTATGTGTGCCGCATGAACCCCTAACGCAGTATAACCTCATAATTGTAACATTTTCTAGTGTGTAGTATGCAAAACTGATAAGTTGTTTTCATCTAATTAATTGGTCCAACAACTAGGATAATTCCACAACACAACTTAGTCTGTCCATGGGTGTCACATTACTAACCCATACCTTGTCCTAGTATAGTTATCTCTTGCTCTGTTCAAGTTGATCAGACAAGTGTGTTCACATCAAACCCTTTTATTCGTCTCTTTTCCCATTCATTACTCCCTTGGTCCAGTAAGTAAGAATAAGGCATGTTCTAATATTTGAAACCATTAAAAAAAATAATCAAAATGAATAGATAAATAATACATGTCTGTACACTTTTCAAGGACAACAAATTATTTAGTTTTTCTTTTTTTAGCTCTTCGTGGTTCCCATAACCCTAGTTGTGGATTTAACTACTTATGTTTGTTATAGATTATAGAATCATGTTATGAATTTTCATAATTGAACACTTAAAATGAAGAATTGAAAAACAAAAAATTTGAAATCTTCACATTAATCAGAATATTATAACTCAAAGATAAAATTAAAAGCTAACCACACAAAATCTCCAAGAATATGCTCAAACAATGTAATAATAATATGAACTTGAGATTTCTGTATCTAAACCCTATTTATAACCAAAGGAAAACAATTCCTAAACAGATTAGAAAAAATGGAATCGGGTCCTTCCATGAACAGAGTTATGGGTCGTAGATGCAATCATAGCCTATGGACTGACTTCATAATTTGAATCTTCAAAATATGCCTTTAATGTATGAACTGCTTCCTACAAACTATCAATTGGTTTACAACCCGTAAAAGTCTTCGTCCTACTATCTTTTAGCATTTATATAAAATCTCTAAGCCTCAAACCACAAATTGATGTACGAGCCATAGAATGACTCGCTGTCCATCCTGGTAACACGTATTTTCATCTTCCAAAAACTATCCATTCACTTGATCAAGACTACGAAACTCATCTATATGTATAGTAGAATGAACCATGGATAGTAGATGGTCTCGTAAAACCCCTAAACACTGCAACTTGCCCAAATTAGCAAAAAAACTCCCTGACTCCTGTAATGCTGTAAAATCAACATAAAAAACACATAAAATCAACTAACATCGATTTGGAAACACACACAATTCTAAGTTTAAATCATCAAAAATGACATATTTTGGTAACATATCAACAGCCTCAACGTAAAATTGTTGCTTGTCCTCAAACAACGGACTCAATCTAGCATAACCAGCACAACAAACACTTAAACATTAATCCAACAAAATATGTCCTATCTCAAACAATCATAGATTCCCATTCAAAACTCAGTAGTAGAATGAACCATGGATAGTAGATGGTCTCGTAAAACCCCTAAACGCTGCAACTTGCCCAAATTAGCAAAAAAACTCCCTGACTCCTGTAATGCTGTAAAATCAACATAAAAAACACATAAAATCAACTAACATCGATTTGGAAACACACACAATTCTAAGTTTAAATCATCAAAAATGACATATTTTGGTAACATATCAACACCCTCAACGTAAAATTGTTGCTTGTCCTCAAATGACGGACTCAATCTAGCATAACCAGCACAGCAAACACTTAAATATTAATCCAACGAAATACGTCCTATCTCAAACAATCATAGATTACCATTCAAAACTCAGTAGAGCATATACAAGATAGTCATCACAAAACCTCAAGTGGATCAACACATGACAGAGCAACTCTAACATTCAAGGCAATGTACATAATCAACAATCACCGAGATGGTCCACAATTAACAATGTAATTCAAGTGGCATCGTAGAAAGAAGTCTCGTTTGTCACTCAACCTAATACACTTAGATTCAATACTCAAGACTGACACAAAAACCAGTCACACACATAGCTAATATTCAAACACGTGTACAATACTATAGGCTTGCACCTATATTCATGAGCATGACATTCGACTAGTTGAGCTAGGATCACTATAGGACTTTCTTAGCTTGTAAATAGGCTCAGGGGCTTGGTATGATATTTTTGGAACATAGTGACTAATTTTCCTCCTTGACACTATGCGAATTCACACTTTGCCTTATCAATGCTAGCTTTTTATTTAACTTATTGATCCCCTTTTCCTACTGCAAACACTTTTGGGTGTAGTTTTTCTAATTTTCAGCTTATTGCCTTTTATTTGACTCAATTCTTTTTCTATTCAATCACTTTTTTGGCATTTATTTATTTTTCTCATTTTCCCTTTCTCATTTTATTTCTAGACTTCCTTTCCTATTTTGTTGTGATTACCTTGCAACAGCCACCCTCAACTTAGGTTTTTGGCTTGAGTTGAGGTACATAATATCCAACTTATGAACCAGGGCTACTTTTTGTAGCCACCCTCAACTTATGCTTTTAGCTTGGGTTGAGGTACAAAATATTGAAGGAGGGACCAAGGCCAAATTCAAGACCACATAGACCAAAAGGTTTTGTTATTCAAATATTAGGATCTAGGGGTACATACTACGTTTGGTCGATTGTTTTAGGCTAAGTTGACTAATATGAACAACGACCTATGATCCATTCATAATTAACTAACCTATAGTCATAGTTAAAATAACATGGCAAGTTCAGGATTGGAACGGAGTATAAGAATCATACAATACACTCACATACTCGTGGCACTGAATACATTATACATACAAACTCTCAGATCATGTGTTTTATCACCATTAGCCCTATCTTATCAGAACAAACATGATTAACTATTGGTCCAACATGGTTGTCATCACAACTACTTATCATCATATCATCAATCTCAAAAAAAAAGGGTATCACTTTTTCGTATAAACTAACATATGCCATTGATAGCAGTATAATATGCTACAATTACTACTTACACATCCAAAATGTGTCAGTTCAACAAAAAGTAAATGTCCTTAGGGAAAGAACTCAGGCAAGAAAATCCAGCAGTCTCAAAAAATAGGATAAATATAGACCTTGGTTACTCAGACTTCGATGAGGTCTGTAACTACCTACCCCCTCCCAAATCGAAAAATACTTGCATTATCCTAAAAGCAACAAAATAAATAAAATATACCATAGGGGTCAAAAAGGAACATACCTGGGCACTTAGGCGCCAGTGTCAGTCTATGGCTCACTATCCTCAATCGGCTGGGTGGTCTCTGCTATTATGGCAACATGTCCTAAAGGTCTAGCACCTCTCATGATGTCCTACTCTTGTGCATGACAAAGTATCTCATCTTCAGTAGAGGCTTGTCTAGTAGCCTCTATTTGCGCACTCTCCAACCTCCCGCCTAACAGCATCAAGATCATTATCACTAGTACGGTGCCTCTTCCCAGAAGTGCATATTAGGTATCATCATCAAATACATCCATCACCTTTTGTGCTAACATATGGCAGAGGAATCATCAATGGTTCTTGAGTCACTATCCTCATTTTATCATGGAGCTACTGGATCTCTGTCTGGATGGCTGTAATATTTGGAGTATGAGTTTATTTTAGGTGCTCCTTCACACATCTCTCAAAAGCATCCACATGGTTATCTAATACTGTTAATCTTTCATCAAGCGCATTCATAAAGCATTCCTACATGCACTTCTCAGACTTTGATATGGTCGTGCGAACCTAAGGCCTAACTTGCTACAATAACTAAGTTAATTGGGACTCAGTGCAAACCTATCTTTATATTAGAGCCTTAATAGACTCAACAGAGATATAAACCATGATTACAGTCTAAAACAATATGGATATAGCCTCTGGTATAGTGGAGATGTATAGTAGAGGTGGTAGTAGTAGGCCTCGTCTCTCTCTCTATGTCAGATTTTGGGGGCCTCTTGAACTCAACAGTTGCAACCACAGATGGCAGTGTCCTCAGGGTATGGAATCTCAATGAACATCTCTAATATTCTGACTGTAGTGTATGATGCTTGCCGTAATTCCATTTTATTCTAATTAGCCTTTATCAAGCTGGCATCTTGAGTTCTCTAAACCTCTATCATCACGTCCATATTGGGCAAGATCTCTACCCCTGCCTCTATACATAGTCGATGCACAAAACATGGGAATGGGATCAAAGTGGACCTCCTTAAAGAACGCTCTTGTATCTTCTCGACTATACAGTGAGCAAAATCAATATCACATCTAGTAATAATTCTAGCAACAAGTACTACACAACCTGCCATTAGGGTATTATCGAAGTTGGTTGGCCAGATCCACTTATGCATAACCACCTACCAAACTTTGTCAGCAAAGTTGAATGAGGCCTTTACAACAACAACAACAACAACATACCCAGTAATATCCCACAAGTGGGGTCTGGGGAGGGGAGATTGTACGCAGACCT
>JAOTQJ010175534.1:0-24253 GCA_025642045.1 Solanum sejunctum | reverse complement strand
GTTGACTAAGCTTAACTAATTTATACCAAGAGTTAGGAATCTTTACACACATCAATTTCTTTCTCCAACTAATTCCAACACAAGATCAATCTAATTTATGCATTCGGATGTCCAACGTCTATACAAATTACAATAGCGCCGACGATTAACAATTATATCGGGTCTTAAATCCTAACATTTTGTTCTAAATTTTATAAAAATTTCGTCAGCATCTCCCCTTATAATGTGCTGCCCTAAGAATTCAACTCAGCTCAAATAATCAATCAACAACAACAATAATAACCTACAACATCAATAATCCCTCTCCAATGCCATTACAACTTCAAAGACACTACAAAATGCTATTATGGCATAACTTGGTAAAATAGGGAAGCATACATATAGGTACACATCTACCAAATTCAAGCCTTCCTATATACTCTAAGAACTATAATACATCACTCCAACGCCCAACGCAAACCCCAAACGTTAACACATAACATTACACTTCCAATGGGGCTCCAATTCAAGCTAACCCTCATGTATACATTCACATAGTTTTCCAATACTTCTTTCACCCCATAAGGACTATTTTCATGACAAATAAACATAAACACATGACTATAAATCAATATATCTTCATATGCAAGCTTGTCCCCAATTTCAAACCCCAAATTCCAAATTCACAATTCGAACTAACAACCAACCATCTTTTGATGTTTTACCTTCAATTTAACAGACCACTAACACACCCATAATCTTTAATTTACATAAATAAAGCTAGAAGTTAACATACCTTTCAAGCCCCTTACTAGACCCAAGTTTTCATAGCCATCAAACCAAGCGCTTCCTTCACTAACTAACACCTTCACGCTACTTAGGGGACCCAATATACCAAGTTTAAAGCGTCAAATAGTCAAAAAATAAAAAAAAATGAAATCCCCTTGAGTTACTGTAGCAACCCGAGAGGGTTGCTTATAGTTTTCTTGGTTGCTCTCTTTTTTTCTAAGTATGGGAACTTCTCTTGCACAAGAGATGAATACATATATATATAGGCAACAAGTCTCCACTTGAACCTATCAAAAAGAGCCACAATATTTGACCCTACTAACAATTTAAATCTTAAAGACTATACTCTAGAAAAGTTTACATTTGGTCCTAAACTTTACCAAATTGAACCAATTAAGGACTTACGGGTTCTAACAATATCTGATGTTGTATTTTGAGGTTTGAGAAAGGTGTTCTCCCATTTAGATACTTATGGTTTTTCTCAAATTTGAGAGACTAGCTGTTGTACTATTTGGTAAGTTTAGTTCCTAGACTACCAAATTCTTATCATATGTAGGTATGTCTCATCTATTGAAGCGTGTTCTATTTATAACTCCAATTATATCGCCCATAGTATTTATACTGCCTAAAAGGATAATAAAGTTTATTAATGATTTGCAGGAGATTCTTATGGACAGGGTCTACAGATCTTTTTAAGAATGCTTTTAGTGGCTTGTAATCATATTCTTTTACTCACAGTGTTTTGAGCTTGAACTTGATATATATAGAGGTTTCAAATAAAAAAACATATATAAAATATTGCTGGATCTTTGCCAGTTGAAAAAGAAGTTGTCGTTGTGTGGGTGCATATATACTATGTCAAGGATGATGATTTATGGACGAGTATTATGAAAGTTTCCTCATGCATGATTTAGAAAGTATTTAACGCCATAAAATATGTGGTGGAGACTGGGATGCTTATCTTAGACTTCATTAGAATGCCACAGTTTGCTATTAAAAATATATATCAATTTCTATAGGAGTACTTCCTACCATCCCTTGGAAATGGTTAGAATGTGATGATGGAGGATGCCCCAAGTAAATGTTTGTTCGTTTACTAGTTATAGAAAGAAGGTTATAGACGAGTGATAGGTTTTCTAGTTGGATGAGAGATATTTATATGGTTTGTCTAATGTGGAAATTAAAATGTTGAGTAATCCATCCAACATTTATTTTTTAACTATTTAATAATAATGAATATATGGCAATGGCTATTTCAATGGCATGTCATTGCAAGATTGAGCCAAGGAATAAGGAGTATATGTCAATGACTATTACAATCGCAAATCCTTACAAAATTGAGTCGTGGAAGGATTGATGAAGTGCAGTAGGCTTAGATGAAATTTAAAGGGTAAAGCAAAGGTCTTAAAGTAGATAAGATTGTGTTAGATTCTACAGTGTCTCAAATATGGAAGGAAAGAATCTTTAGAATGTTTCAGTAGTATATAATATCTCAACAAGTTATTATAAAACATATTGTTCAGGAAGTGTTTCATAGAGCTAATGTGTTGCCTGAGCTAGCATCTTACATGACAAAAATGGATAGCTATCCAGCTTGATGATGGCTCTAGCTTGCAGATATTATGAAATATTGAAGAGCTATGTGGGATGTATTTGGTATGGGTCCAAGACCAACCAATGCACGCATTAAGTTATAATAGGTAATTTAAGTTTATTTTTCTTTCTTGAATTGTAAAGTTTATTTGGATAAATAAGAAAGTTGATTACAAAAAAAGGCTAATCTTTATCTAGAAAAACTAGAAGAAGTTGTATTTAGATAAATAACAAAAAATGAAAAAAGATGTATTAATGTGCTCTTTTTTGAGTACTCTCTCTAGAAGAATGAAAGAATGTGATCTTTGTCCTTTTATAAATTATATTTGATAATATCTTTCTTATAATAGAAATAGAAAAAGATTATCTTTATTAGATCTCTTATGTGTATTAAATAAAAGTATTTTATGTATCAAAAATAACAATCAATCTCTTGTGTAAAGAACAAGAAATTTTACAACTTATAAAAGGATAGGAAAATGTTTTAGCAAAAATAATGTGTGCATTGACTCGATTAATGCTTTAGACAATGAAAATACCTATCAGCTAAACTTTGTGCTGATTTTATTAAATAGGATTTGTTAGGCTCAAAAAATGGTATAAAATTGTTCCTTTGACTATTCTCTCTGATGGAAGGGTTGCAGATTTTTGTATTTCTAGTGACAAGGTATTTCTCAATCAAATATCATTGATCTCTAATTTGTTTCCTTTCACTTTTGAATTGGTTACATATAATTGTAATTTTTTATTTACTTGTTTTATATGTAGGTGGAAGATATTCTAATGTTTGCAGAAAGGTCAAAAAATGGGGATGCCATTTCATCAAAAAGACAATTGTTTATGAGCATTAAGCAGAGATTAACACTTTTTTCTTTCTTCTCCTTTGAAATTAAATTAAATTATTGTTTTATTCGTCTTCAAATTATCTTAGTAAAATGTTAGTTTTTCTTGCATGTGGATATACTATTGGTGAGGAAATACTCCTGGCTTAGATTCTTGGAGAAGAGGAAAAGAGAGGTGAATTTTTTTTCCGCTTTCAAATTGTTATTTCTTTGAAATTAATTAAATACTTATCCAAATCTGACCTCATACAACTTTCTAATAGCCATAATTTATTTTATGTCGGAACACCTACTTAATGATTCAAATTTATCTATAATAAGTGTTATTTTAGAAAATCAAGAGGTGTTAGTTATTTTTCTCCAAATTAATCTTAGCTTCAACAAATGATCAAATCGCTTGATTAAGAAAGCATAAAAGGTAATTCAAGAAGATATAAAGAATAACCTTAAATAAACATAATTTATATTTAGTCAAAATGTATAATATTATTTATATAAAAACTGGTGGCTATGTAAGAAATAGTATCTTTGTCCTTTTATTAGTAGTATTCATTACACAAACATTTCCAAAGATAATGTGATGACCCTCTGGATCATTTCTATGGTGTTGTTATCTATGGAAAGTGATCTAAATGAAAAGAAAAGAAAAAGCAGTTTCATAATGCTCATGAGTAATTTGGAGATTGCATTTAAATCCTCTAAAAGTTAAGAAGGCATTTTGTGCTATGAATAATATTGGCATCTTAGAGGAGAAGATGAAGCCAATATTGAAGAGCCTTCTAAAATTACATGACAAAAATTGGGAGCTTCTTGAAGAGAAAATTACAGAGCACTTGCTCGCTATATTTGAAAAAAAGGAAGCTGAGACACCAGAACGTAAGAAGCCTGAAAATAATGAAGCGCTTGAGCAGCAAGAGCAAGTTTTGGAGGAAAAAGCAGTGCATGAGGAGCCTGATAGACCACTAAAGATATTGTATCAAGAAGGTCAAGCTTCAACTCAAGCTAACAATCTAGTACTGGAACTTCTGTTAAAAGGCCTAGAGGTCAAGAGGAAGGTTAATTACTTGGGCCTCACATCAGAATCAGTCACAAGGGGAAGCAAATGTTAGTTCTCAAAGGAATAATGCTAGATTGAATAAAACTCAAACATCTTCAATCGTGATACGACCTAGAAAAATGATCAACATTCACACTGACAAGCATAGCCAGGAATCCTGATAACATAGCCTCAAGATATGGTTTAGAGAAAGCGTAGCCTACTTGGTATCTGATGTCTCGATGCTACTCAGTTGTTCAAACATAAGTCACACGATCATTACAACTAATTTGGCCATAAAATAACAAGAAATGGGAGAAATTACATGAATTACAACTAAAATAGGGAAAATTAGGGACCACACATCTGTCATGTCCCGGGAGGGTACTCTAGACATGACTGACACTCGAAGATTATTGCTAGCCACCAAGCGGACCACTTAGTCACTTTGCCGTCGTTAAGTTAATTCATCAGCATAAAAGAAATGATCTAATGAGTATAAATGTTATTTTATCAGTGGGCTCATACTATCAATATCAATCGATCACAAGAAAACTAAATAGATAACAAAAACCTCAATATAAAGAAAAGAAGTATATGGGAAAAGAACCCTCGACATCAACATCAACATCTATGTCTATGTGTATGAAGCCTCTATGCTATAGTCTAAGACAGTACCATAAGAGGCCATGACTACCAAAATCCAATAAAAGACTAGAAAATCAATAGAAATAACCATCCTCCAAATGCAGGGGAGGACTCACCACTATTTGAACAGAGAGATCTGGACCTCAATGATCGGGCTGCTGAAGTTCTCGGTCTATCGAATTTGCAGCACCAAAGGGGTATTAGTACATAGAATATACTGTATGTAAAATGGGATAAGAAAAAGGGAATAGTTTAATTGACACTCATCAATCACTCAGCCTCACCTCAGATATAAGAGACAAGACTCTATCACCTAACTAGATATCAAGCATCGAACCTTCATATCACATCAGATTTCTATCATCACAAAACCTATCTGGGAGTTTCTATAATCGATAAACACTACCTATGAGCCAATAGTGATACAATGAAGAGATATTGTTTCCACATCCATCTAGTACCTTGTTGGGGTAAAGGACGAGACTATCAATGGATTCAAAAGTCTATCAAGTCCTTTTTTGGGATAAAGAAAACGTTTGTTTTCATGGTCTAATCCTCTCCTACATTGGCGACGTAGTTAGAAGGTTCGACTGGGACACACTCTTACCCATTTTGGTGCTATACTCCTCCCAGGACTTGACGTACTCATAAATCTATCAATCCTTTAAGACTCTCATCACCCAACCTCTACGAGCAAGATTATCTATCCAATATAAGGGAACTATTCCAATTCAACTCTATCAACAAGAATTTCAGCTATCACAGCTATCAACACACTCAACTCAGGACTCATATTCAGTCAGATATCACTTTTAGAGATTCAAGGTTCTAGACATCCCCCTAAGTTCATTATTCAAGTCTACACAGAGAGCAATTTTTTAAAATCAAATTACAATCACATAATAAAGAACATATACAGTAAGCTTTAAATATGATGATCATCAAATTAGGATTCAAAAATATAGTTTAAAGAATAAGAACATGAATCCAAGATACTGTCCATGAAATTAAAGCAATTATTCAAGAACTTGCAAGAAAGCATCAATTCAGGATTTCCAAACATGATTTCTTCATCCTAAATCTACATTGGCACAAGGAAGATTAATTTCGTGCTTTGGGTAGCCTTTACATACCTAGGAATGACGAATCTTTGAAGAATCTTGAATTCCCCTCTGAAAACCCTTGCTTTCCTCTCCTTTTCTCTCTTAGACTTAGCATAAAATTAATAAATTTAGGATGGTTTTGGGTCTTTAAAACCGTTTTCCACGAAAATATATCTTAAAACTGACCTGGTGGTTTAAAAAAACATTGAGAAGGATGAAATTGCCCTTCCTGATTTAAAAGAAATAAAACAGCTTCTGCATGCACTAGTGCACGATCCGCACTAGTGCATTTTAACAATTTTTTGTGAATTTTCAATTTTCTTTGAATTTTTGAAAAAACTAAAGTGTGGTTCCGCGTCCTCTCCATGTTGCGGAAGGGCACGGAAACCTCACTGCTTTATACTCACTTTAAAAAAATTAATATTCATTTTTTTGAGTTAAATCTAAGTCGAGACCAGTTTTCAACTTAGTTTTTTGCACTGATCAAAAATTCTATCTTGGCTTTTCCATCAAAGCTTGGGAAGATGTGTCATGTGCACGATAAAGTTTAGGGGCATTTTAGTAATTTTTCTTGGTATTACATCATCTCCCCCTTGGAATCATTCATCCTCGAATGATGAGTAAAGGTTGAATGGGCACTCAAATAACCTCAGAATTCCTCTCATTCTTCACTCGGTAACACTCGAACTCTCCCTATCCATCATATATCTATCTTTGTCTTAGATTTGGGAATGGTATAACTCAAGACATCAACTAAAGAGAAAAGAATGCTCAGAATTAATAAGAATAAGAGTGTTTATGTTCAACATCATCATCCATTGGCACGAATAAATGAGTTTCATCACTTCCTCAGCTTTCCACATAGCTTTCTCAATAAATTGATTCCTCTATGAAGCTTTAACAAAGGCTATCTCTTTATTTCACAGTTTATGAACTTTTCAGTCAAGAATCTAGACTAGAACTTCATCATAAGCTATCTTTCACACACATACTCTCCACAAGAATTGCTAAATATAGATACGCCAAAAATTTCCTTAACATAGATATGTGCAACACCAGGTGAACTCCCTCTAGCTCGAAAGGCAAGTCTAACTTGTAAGCAACCTTCTAAATCCTTTTTACAATCTGGTATGGCCCGATGTAACTGGGACTTAGCTTTACCTTCTTACCAAATCTCATGACGCCCTTCATGGGTGACACTTTCAAGTATACCCAATCATCTACCTCAAACTCTAAGTCCCTTCTTCTCACATCTGTATATGACTTCTAGCGACTCTGAGCTGTCGTCAACCTTTTTCGAATGACTTCAACCTTCTCCATAGATTGGTATACGAGGTCAAGCCCAATTAACTCAGCTTCACCTACCTTGAACTAGGCAATCAGAGATCTACACCACTTCTTGTACAATGCCTCATATGGGGCTATCTGAATGCTGACATGATAACTATTATTATAAATGTATTCAATCAATGGTAAGTGATCATCCAGTTTCCTGTGAAATTAATCACATATTCCCTCAATATATCCTCCAAAGCCTGGATAGTGCGCTCTACCTGCCAAACCATTTGAGGGTGAAAGCGGTACTCAAATTCACCTTCGTACCCAATCCCTTCTGGAAAGATCTCCAAAATTAAGAGGTGAATTGAGCTCCTCTGTCTGAGATAATAGACAAGTGAACCCTATGCAACCACATAATCTCCTGAATTTAAACTCGAGCATACTCTTCAGTTGTATAAGTGACCTTAACTGCCAAAAAGTGGGCTAATTTTGCCATTCTGTCAACAATCACTAATATTGAATCATGTTGTTTTTGGGACCGGGGTTAGCGTATGATGAAGTCCATGTTGATCACCTCCAATTTAAATTATAGAATTTTGAAATTCTGAGCTAACCCACAAGGTTTCTGATGTTTAACCTTAACCTGTTGGCAATTGGGACACTTGTAAATGAATTCAGCGATGTCTTTCTTCATCCCATTCCACCAATAGACTTCCCTCAAGTCTTGCTACATCTTGGTGGAGCCAAGATGAATGGAATACCTCCTAATCTGACCTTTGGCCATGATTCTATCTCAAACATCATCAACATCAGGTACACACAATCTCCTTTGGTACCTCAATACCCTATGTCCCCCTTTGGAGAATACCATCACCTATTGCTTGTGAATCGCTTCTTTCAATTGGAGTAAGATAGGGTCCTAGTCTTGCTTTTCCTTCACCTCAGAACTAAGGATGAAGCAAAACCATTCTGAATATTGACCCCGCATTCATTATTCTCCTCAAGCTTCACTCCTAATCGAGCCAATCTATGCACTCTCTTGGCTATTTCTCTCTTCCCCTTTTCCACATGGGCAGTGCTATCTATGGACATCCTGCTAAGTACATCAGCAACAACGTTAGCCTTACCTGGGTAGTAGAAGATGCTTATATCATAATCCTCGAGCAACTCCAGCCACCTCTTCTGCTGCAGCTTGAGCTTCTGACTAAACCTATACGACAAGCTCTTACGGTCAGTGAACACGTCTAGATGCACTCCAAATAGATAGTGAAGCCATATTTTAAGTGTGACCACCACTATTGCCAACTCAAGATCATGAGTCAGGTAATTCTTCTCATGAATCTTAAGTTGTTTGGAAGTATACACTATCACCTTCCCTCTCTGCATAAGCACACACCCCAATCCAACTTGGCATGCGTCACAATATATCACAAAGTCACCAATCTCATCTGGCAATGTCAACACTGGTGCTGTAGTCAATCTAGTCTTCAACTCCTGAAAGCTCTTCTCATATGCCTCAGACCACTGGAACTTGGCCTTCTTTTGAGTTAGCCTTGTCAAGGAGCTGACAGAGAAGAGAAGTCCTTCACAATTCTGTGGTAGTACCAGGCCAAACCCAAGAAACTTCTTATTTCTATTAGAGAAGTTAGTCTTGGCCAGTTCTTAACCACCTCAATCATCTGTGTATCCACCCGAATGCCATCTCCCAAAATAATCTATAGCCTAAAAAAGCCACTGACTTGAGCCATAACTCACACTTGGAGAATATTGCATATAACTCAGGATTTTGGAGTGTTTGCAAAACCACACTAAGGTTATTTGCATGCTACTTCTCATTCCTTGAATACACTAGGATGTTATCAAAAAACACAATCATGAACATGTTAAGATACGGTCTGAATACCCTGTTCATCAAGTCCATCATAACTGAAGGTGCATTTCTCAACTCGAAGGATATGACTAAGAACTCAAAATGTCTATACTGAGTCCTAAAGGTTGTCTTAAGAATGTCACTTACCCTTACCTTCAACTGATGGTAACTCGATCTGAGATCTATCTTGGAGAAACACATAGCACCCTGAAGTTGGTCAAGAGATCATTTATTCTTAGAAGAGGGTACTTATTCTTTATGGTCAACTTGTTCAACTGTCAGTCATCTATACACATCCCCAAGGTGAGACACTAGGCCATATGAAACCTTTCTCTAACAAGTCTTTCAATTCCTCTTTCAATTCTTTCAACTCTAAGGCGGCCATTCTATAGGGTAGAATTAAAATAGGTTTGGTTTAGGGTAGAACACCAATCACAAAGTCAATCTACCTATCACGAGGAACTTTAAAAAGGTTATTAGGAAAGACCTCGAGAAACTCATTCACTATCGGGACTGACTCAAGAGTGGGAGACTCAACATCATCAGACTTCACTTGTACGAGATGATAGATACAACCCTTAGATATCAACTTTCTAGCTCTAAGATAGGATATGAATTTACCCTTAGTGGCAATATAACTCCTTTTCACTCTAAGATAGGCTCATTAAGAAATTGGAACATAACCATCCAGGTTCTACATTTGACAGAAGCATGAAAGGCATGAAGCTAATCCATGCCCATTATCACATTGAAATCAACCATCTCCTACGCTACCAAATCAGTTAATATGTCTTTATAATAGATAGACACCACACAATACCTATAAACTCTCTCAGCTAAGATAAACTCTCTAGTAGGAATAGAGATAGAAAAGAGATCCAGTAAACACTAGGGAAAAATACAAAACTTTCTAGCCACATAAAAAATTTACAAAGGATAAGGTGGCATCTAGATCGATGAATGCATAACAATATAAGTAAAGACATGAAACATACCCATGACAACATATGCTATCACCTCCTGCTCCTAATAGTTAACCATAGTATAAAGACAATTTGTCCCACCTCCTGTACCCGTAGTAATAGCACTCCTCTGCTGATTACCTGCTGGAGGGGTGTTGAAGACTGAGCTCTGCCACTCCTCTTATCTCGCCTCCTCTTTGGGCACTCATAGATGAAATGACTAGCCTGATCACAAGCATAACATACATCCTTGCCAACATGACACTCTCCCAGATGAAACTTGCCACACTTGCTGCTAGGTGTCTTTGACCTAATACCTTGATTCATACTGGCCTGAGATTGGGCACCTGGGGTCCTGAAATTCTGCTAACCCTGAGATTTTTTATCATATCTGGTTGGTCAGTGCATTGGCTATGGATGGTGCAGGATGTGATGATATCTTCTAGAAATAAGATTTGTCACCTCTGTACTATCTCTATGGGTTAGATTCATGTCCCACTGACTTCAACTTTCTGCTCAAGTGCTCCTCCCTATCCTTCCTCATATCATCCTTTGTCTACTAGGTGTACACTATTAGTCTGGAGATATCGATACCCATAATCAGCAGGGCAGCCTTAGACTCTCTTTGCATATGTCTAGCCAGGCCAGACACAAATCTCCTCATCTTTTGCCTTATAACTTTCACCATATTGGGAGCAATGCTTGACTGTGTGATGAACTTAAGGCTGTACTCCTTCATAGTCATCCCTCCCTGATTCAGATTCACAAACTCATCCACCCTCGCTTTCCTCGACTCTAGAGGAAAGAAGTGATCAAGAAAGGTGACTTTGAACTCATCCCATGATGTAAGCTCCGCATCCTCCCCTCTACTCCCCTCCCACTAAGTTACCACATATTGGACACATCCTTTAGCTAGTAGGACGCAAGCTAAACTCCCTCGATCCCAGTAGCATGCATGGCCTTTAGGACTTTGTACATCTCATCGATGAAATTCTGGGGGTCCTCCTCCATCTTTAACCCCATGTGCAGTGGAAGGTTTATCCTCAAGAAGTCCTGAGCTAGGTTGAAGCTGAGGCCTCCTATGAACTAGAACTAAGAGCCTAAGAACCATGCATATTTCCCTGCGAGGCCACCAAATGAGTTAGCATGGTGATCGATCCTTTGAATTCCACCTCAGTAGTGAGATCTTGCTGGGACTGAGCAGGGGGCACCTGAGAGACCTTAGCAGTCCTATTGGGCATCCTTGTCTTCTCATCTCAGTCTGCACTAGAACCTCGGGTTGGGTGTTCTCAATAATGGGAGCTATGGAATCTCTTTGGGTGACTTCTCTCTTAAGAGGCATTTTCTGTAACCGTAAAATGCATGAGTTAAAAGTAGAATTCCACCAGTTAACTCTATACCACGAAGTCAGATCATAAAGAAGGGTAACACTTCCTAATGTCTTATAACCTCCTACTTATGAAGTGTGGTGTAGAAGACACCTATAAACAAGACTCTACTAGACACGGCTTCATAGACTCCCTAGGACACTCGAACTCTAGGCTCTGATACCAATTTTGTCATGCCCCAAGAGGGTAACTGTAGATGTGACTGACACTCAAAGACTATTGCTAGACCCCAAATGGACCACTCAGTCTCTTTGCCATCGTTCAGTTAATTTATCAGTGGAAAAGAAATGATATAATGAGTATAAATGTTATCCTATCAGTGGGCTCATACTATCAACATCAGTCTATCACAAGAAAGCAGAATAGATAATGAAAACCTCAATATAAAGAAAAAAAGTATGAGGGAAAAGAACCTTCGGCATCAATATCAATATCAACGTCTTTGTCTATGAAGCCTCTATGCTATAGTCTAAGATGGTACCATGACAGGCCATGGCTACCAAAATCCAATAAAAGACAAGAAAATCAATAGAAATAACCATTGTCTCAATGCAGGGGAGGACTCACCATTGTCTGAAATAAAGAGCTCTGAACGTCATCGATCGGGCTACTGAAGTCCTTGGTCAATCGAATCTACGTCATAAAATGATGCATCGCCAAAAGAGCATTAGTATATGGAATGGATTGTATGTAAAATGGGATAAGAAAAAGGAAATAGTTAATTGACACTCATCAATCACTTAGCCTTACCTCAGATATAAGAGACAAGACTTTGTCACCTCACTAGCTATCAAGCATCAAACCTTCATATCATATCACATTTCTATCATCATGAAACCTATCTGGAGTTTCAGTAATCGACAACCACTACCTATGAGATAGTAGTGATACAATGAAGAGATGTCATTACCATATTTGTCCAGTACCTTTTAGAGTAAAAGACGAGTCTGTCAATAGATCCAAAAGTCTGTCAAGTACTCTTTTGAGACAAAAGAAACATCCACTTTCACTATCTAATCCTTTCCTACACTGGCCATATAGTTAATGGGTTTGAGTGGGACATACTCTTACCCATTTCAGTGCTAATACTCCTCCCATGACTCAACATGCTCATAAATCTATCAATACTTCAAGACTCTCATCAGCTAACCTCTACAAGCAAGATTATATATCCAGTATAAGGAAACTATACCTATTCAACTCTATTAACAATAATTTCAGATATAACAGATATCAACATACTCAACTCATGACTCAGACTCAGTCAGACATCACTTTTAGAAATTCAAGGTTCTAGACATCCCCCTAACTTCATTATTCAAGTCTCGACGGAGAGCAATTTTTTAAAGACAAGTTACAATCACATAATAAAGAACATATATAGTAAGCTTTAAACATGATGATCATCAAATAAGGGTACAAAAATATCATTTAAAGAATAATAACAAGAATCCAAGATACTGTCTATGAAATTAAAGCAATTATTCATGAATTTGGAAGAAAGCCTCAATTCCAGATTTCTAGACATGATTTCTTCATCCTAACTCCACATTGGCACATGGAAGATCAGTTCCATGCTTTTGGGTAGCCTTTACATACCTAGGAATGACGAATCTTTAAAGAATCTTGAATTCACCTCTGAAAACCCTTATTTTTATCTCCTTTTCTCTCTTAGACTTGGCGTAAAATTAATAGATTTAGGATGGTTTTGGGTTTTAAAACCCTTTTGTATGAAAATACATCTTAAAACCAACTTGGGGATTTAAAAATACATTGGGAAGGATGAAATTTCCCTTTTTGAATTATAAGAAAAAAATAGCTTCTCCATGCACTAGTGCATTTTAGCACTTTTTCATGAATTTTTGATTTCCGTCGAATTTTTGAAACAACAAAAGTGTTGTCCTACATCTTCTCCACATTGCAGAAGGGGAACAAAAACCTCACTGTTTTAGGCTCACTTTGGAAAAATTAATTCACATTTTTCGCATTAAAGCTGAGTTAAGACCATTTTCTGACTCAGTTTTTCTCATGATTTCAAATCCAATATTGGGTTTTCTATCTAAGCGTTGGAAGATACATTATGTGCATGATAAATTTTAGGAGCATTTTAGTAATTTCACAAGGCATTTTAGTATTTTCATGGGGTGTTACAACATCACTATGTAATTTTACAAAAATGAGGAGCATTGATACGTCAGATGCCAGGTAGGCTAGGCTTTTTCTAAACGCTAGACCAAGACTATGTTATCCGGATTCCTGACTATGCTTATTAATGGGAATGTTGATCATTTTTCCATGCCTTATCATAGTTGTTGATGTTTGATTTTTGTTAAATCTATCATTATTTCTTTGAGACCTAACATTTTCTTTCCCTTGTGACTGGTTCTGATGACAAGGTCCAAGTAATTCACCTTCCTCCTCCACTCAAGGCCTTTTAAGAGAACTCTTTGCACTAAAATTGTTAGTAGAAGTTGAAGCTTGGCCTTCTTGATATCTTGACTGCAATCTCTTTAGTGGTCATTCAGGCTATTTATTCACTGCTTCTTCCTCCAAAACTTGCTCTCGCTGCTCAAGCGCTTCATTACTTTCAGGCTTCTTATCTTCCACTGCCTTGGCTTCCTCTTTTTCAAATATAGCATCTGCAAGTGCTCTGTAGTTTTCCTCTTAAATAAGTTATCAATTTTTGTCACATAGTTTTAGAAGGCTCTTCAATATTGGCTTCACTTTCTCCTCAGAGATGCCAATATGTTTCATAGCACAAAATGTCTTCTTAACTCTTGGATTGGCCGGCATTCTTTAGAGGATTTAAATGCAACTTCCAAATTACTTGGTGAGCCTTCTAAAACTGCATTTCCTTATCTTTTCCTAATAGATCACTTTCCATAGACAACCAAAACATAAAAATGACCTGGAGAGTCATTACTGAAAATTAGTTTATTACGATCTCCATTTTAAAAAGAATGACCTAGTTTGACTTGGTATGAAGATTAAGAAAATAAAGAAGATTTTTTTATTTTGTGGTTCTAAATTAAAGTTATGTCAAATGTGGCAAAAGTCTCTTTAATCTTGTGGACTTAAACATGCCTCGTGGAAAGTTGCAATTAAAATGTTTCCAAAATAAAATGTCATTTTTTAACCTGATCAAAATAAAAAGTAGGTTATTCTTTTTGCATTGTTGTGATTAAGAACTACTTTGGTTGTGTCTATTCCTATCTCATTTGCCTGAATTGTTGCTGAAGGTGGCAGTTTGTATATATATAGCTAGCTTAGTTCCATCTTTTTCCAAAAAAATATGCTGGCTCATTGAATTCTATAGCTTCTTCAGCATAAACCTATCAATATCAATTGTAGCCTGCTAAATAGGATATTTGATTTCAATAATCGTAGTATCCAATACTTGGTTTCTAAGATATAACCAAGTATAATCTATGTTGAAGCTTCATTAGCTCCATCAATGTTTTGGATATACCATATATTTTTTGATAATATCCCATGATCAATCTCCATTAGAGTTTCTCATGACTCCACCAACATCAACATCAACTCTTCCCTTTTTCTTGAAAGTACCGCCAATGTTAAGTTTAAAGAAAATAGAGGGACGAATCATACATTTGATGTGAATAGTTATAGATATATTAGTTTTGTCAATTCTGCTTGTGGAATATTTATTTTTGGAAGCTAGAATAATCACATTTTGAAGAAAGATGTTGATGTCTGTGTGATTGTATTATTATTTAGCCATAAATTTCATACACCAAAAGGTAGTATCTCAATCTAAGTATGGACTACAATATGAATTTGTAGGACAATAGGTCATTACATATTAAATGCCCAATGAGGGGTGTCTACCAAAATATATTATTGCTAAGGGAAATAGACGGTGCATTATCAATAATATATTAGTAACTAGGGGCGAGCTAGCCCTTCATTAGGGGTTTTATCTGAACCCCCATTAATGACAACTTATATTATTTATATATAGTTAAAATGATTTTTTATATGTCTATAGTAGATGTCGAACATCCTTTGATTAGTTCGTGCGGCTACTTATCATGACCCAATCCTAGTACGTAGATGTGATATGGCAAATATGCTAGCCAAGGGAGACCCAAATAAGCCTCTTAGCATATCATTTGTACATCCTTGGTTGCGCGGAAATATAAAAGAGTAATAAACATATAAATCATAATTTCTAAGGGCGATGGGGCTTTGGACTAATGTTTTGGGGATGTTATGGGGAAGAGGATTTGCATGAACCACATAGAAAATAAGTCAAATGGATAGGTAAGTATGACTCACGCTATGAGGGAATTTAGGGTTTTGGGACTTCCATCATATCCATCCACATAAAATGAACATAAAAGGGAAAAAGGAACTAAGGGAAGTCTTCACAGTTACGTAAAGATAATAGGAGTCAAGCTCAATACACAAATTTCCATATCTAACAACACCTCTACTATGAGTGGAATGGGGGCCAAGTCATCTCCCAAGCTCACCCACAAGGAGGAAGACGATGAACAGGAGCTTTGGGTCCCTATATGGTTAGATCATGTTAGCAAAAAGTATAGGTTAGTGCTTGGAATGTACTAAGTATGTAGGGTGCCATGCAACAAGGAACATCAGTCATAATAATCAATATGCATAATCATAATTAATAGACATGAGCTCAATATGACATGTATGATCAAGGCTTAAGTTAACATATGTCGAAGCTAGTCAAACTTGAATAATATATCATAAATATGTGGGAGAGATCCTAACTGACATATAAGACTAAGTGAGCTACTAATTAGAATTTCAATGTTCACTTCACACTGATATAATGAATGGTCTACTTGCCAAGGTAAACCAAGCATAACCCCACATAGTGGGTAACATTACCTAGTTGGATCTACTAGTGAAGACCATTTAGGGACATAATATAAACCTCTGGTGGCGGATAGTTAATAGACCAAGACGTAATTTAAGGAACCCTTGGGTCGATCCCATACCTTAAGCCTCTTTCAGTAGTAGGTCTAGTGCCACAAAATACTTGAAATAATCATAAGCTTAATCATAACTTGCATTACTTGTGAAAACATGATAACATGGCATGAGTAGCTCATTCATATACTTGACCACTACATGTGGAATATACCTTATACTATAGGGTAAAAACATGGCATAAACTTTGACCCCTTCTAGTGGGCATTGCATTACACACGAGGGTGAAGATTGTGATATACTTGACCCCTTACAGTGAGCTTTAGTTAGTCTATGAGGGTGAAATAGTTGTCATGCTTGACCCCTTCAGGTAGACATCATTTACTCACAAGAGGGTAGAATATAACATAAGGGCTCAATGTTTTACTTACAAATCATAAGGACTTTTCGTGAGTTCATTACATGCTTTGGAGCCCATAACTTATCATAACATGTTTGTCTTGAAATTCATGCAATAAGCTTTCATCAACATAAGAATCTTTGTCAGCAAATTTAGTCAAACATGGTAGGTACATGGAAATGTACTTAAAATCATGCATTTCAAGAGTGTGAGACAAGAGAGGAGTAAAACAAATCATTTTAAAGTTGTTCAAATCAACCCTCCAATATTGTAGTAAAATGCTTGTTTTGGGTATCATAAAATCCACTAAAATCCACAAGTTCTTTCATAACTTTTCATAATATTATAGAGTATGTGCTTTTAATATCATAAAATTCATTACAAAGTCAAACCATAATGATATTTAAGCATAATAAAAACATTACTTGAGGAACCCAAATAGAAATCATGTGTACAATGCGTAATAGTATCACCATAAACAAGAGTTCATAAACGCCCATAAAGTAATCCATAAATCTCATGTAGTTTGAGAAGAAGATTGGTTTGACTAGTGGAAAGGAAGGTTACTACAATCAAACCCACATACCTTGGTGTAATTATGGTGGAGAAAGATTGATTTGGACATGGGAGATTCGAAACCCTAGCTTGCACCATTTACTTGAATACCTTGAAGAGCTTGAGAGAGTTTTAATACTTAGAGAGTTTTTTGAATGTGGAGGAATGAGGTGAATTAGGGTTGTATATATTAATAAAGTAAATAATTGGGTCAAAATGATGTATCTTGGACTTAGAAAAGAGGAAAGATCAAACTTACTCCTATCAAAATCTTGGCCGGACAAGTCTACGAGACCTTGTTTATAGACCGTAGATGGGGTTTTGTCTGATGTCCCATTTCCAAACTTCAAAGACCCTTGTTTTTTTGTGATTCACATTCTATGAAATAATCTATGACTCATAGAAGGTTGTATGGGTCATCTGGTAAGTCATACATTAGAGTTCAGAAAGATCCCAATTTTTACCAAGTCTGCCAGGTTTTACAAACCCACTTTATGAGTTGTACTTGATCTTATCAGCCATAAACCCCTTCATAAACACTGATTGTTCAAACTTCTACGATTATTTATTGCATCTCTCCTACCCCCATAAGTGAGGTCTTACAATATGTCCCTCTTGGGAATATCAGTCCTTGAATGTACAAAGACTAGCTCTAAGGAATGAGTTCATGCACCATATACAACAAATGTACTATTCGAAATCTTTAAACCATGTTTCAAATAGCATCTTTAATGCAACCTAAAATTCACATAAATATGCATGAATGTCACGAAAATGGCATATAAGGACAGGAGATTCTAAGATAGGAAAATCGTATTACCTCAATCTTGATCTGAATGGAAGAGATAGGGATATAACTTCTTCATATTGGCTTTGTCTTCCCAAATGACACTTTCAACTTGTTGATTCCTCAAAAAGACTTTGATAGATGCGACATCTTTGTTTCTCAACCACTTTACTTTCCTATTAAGTATTTCCACCGGGGCTCCATAATAAGTAAGGTTATCTTCTACAATACCCACAACATCCAAAGGCACTATAGAACTTGGCTCACTTACACACTTTCTCAACATGGACACATGGAAGACCGAATGAACCATACACATCTCCATTGGCAACTCTAATTCGGAGGCAACCCTACCAATCCTTCTCACAATTTTATAAGCTCCTATAAACCTCGGGCTCAACTTTCCCTTCTCTCTAAATCGCACCACACCCTTTATCGGTGAAACTTTCAAATACACCTAATCACCAACATCAAACTCAAGATCTCTCCTTCTTGTGTCGGAGTAGGACTTTTGCCTACTTTGTGCTATCTTCAACATCTCACTTATTAACCAGACTTTTTCCAAAGCATCCATGACCAAATTCGGTCCTAATAAAGCATTTTTCCCTACATCAAACCACCTAACTGTGGATCTACATCACCTACCATATAGGGCTTGAAAGGGAGTCAATCTAATGCTAGAGTTATAAATATTGTTGTAAGAAAACTCAATGAGTGGAAGATATTCGTCACAACTACCTTTGAACTCCAAAAGAGAAGCTCTAAGCATATCCTCAAGAGTTTGAATTGATATTTTGGCTTTGCCATCTATTTGAGGATGAAAAGTCGTATTAAGCTTAACTTTGGTACCAAGATCCTTTTGGAAGGATCCCCAAAACTGAGAAGTAAATTGAGCACCATAATCCAAAATAATAGACAATGGTACCCTATGCAAATTGACCAACTCATGAATATATATCTAGGCATAGTTTTCAGCACCATAAGTTGTTTTAACTGATAGAAAGCAAGCCAATTTTGTCATTCTATCAACAACAACCCAAAAATAATCGAAGTGCTTCCTAGTCTTTGGTAGACCAACCACAAAATCCATGTTGAGCTCTTCCTACTACCAAGTAGGGATTTCTATGTCTTAGGCTAGGCCACCTGACTTTTGATATTGGGCTTTGAATTGTTAGCAATTGTGACAAATAGCTAAAAACCTTAGATCTCTATACATCTTTGTAGATCCAAGATGAATAGAGTAGGACAAATTATACACCTCTTGCAAGATCAATTCCCTTAACCCATAAATATTAGGTACACATAACCTACTTTGGTATCTAAGGACACTATCACCCCCTTGGGATTAAGCTTCCACTTTTCTATACTTCACTGAGTCCTTCAATTGTAGCAAGGAGGGGTCAAGGTCTTATTTGGACTTGACCTTTTTAACCTACGAAGATTTGGAACCATCAGAAACCACCACACCTCCATTTTCAACTTCATTCAATCTAACTCCAAACCTAGCTAACAAGTGAACTTTTCTAGCCACTTCCTTGTTACCATCACTAATATGAGCTACATTTTCCATGGACACTCTACATAGAGCATTGACCACAACATTAGCTTTTCCAGGATGGTAGTACACACTCATGTCATAATCTTTAAGGAGTTCTAACAACCTTCTTTGCCTCAAATTTATATCCCTTTGTGTGAACACATATTGGAGACTTTTGTGATCAGTGAATATATCTACATGAACCCCATACAATTAATGACGCTATATTTATAAAGAAAATACCACGATAGCTAACTTAAGATCATAGGTAGGATAATTAAAATCGTGCACCTTTAATTTTCAACAAGCATATGCTATGACTCTGCAACTTTGCATCAACATATATCCCGAACCATCCCTTGAAGCATAACAATAAATCACAAACATTTCTAACCCTTCTAGTAATGCCAAAATATGAGCGGATGTAAGCTTATCTCTTAAAGTTTGAAAACTCTTTTCACATTCGTCGGTCCAAACAAAATTTACCTTATTTTGAGTCAATTTTGTCAAAGTGGAGGCAATTGAGGAAACACCATTCACAAACCTCCAGTAATATCCTTCTAAGCCCAAGAAACTCATAATATTTGTTGGAGTCAAAGTCCTAGGCTAATTTCTTATCACTTCTATTTTCTTAGGGTCTGCTTTAATTCCATCACCTGACACCACATGCCCTAGAAATGCAACTTCCTTCAACCAAAATTCATATTTATAAATTTTAGCAAACAACTTCTCATCCTTTAATGTTTGCAACACTACCCTTAAATGCTTTATATGGTCTTCTTCACTCCCGGAGTAAATCAATGTGATATCTATCAAGACCACCACAAACATGTCAACGTAGGGTTTAAAGACCCTATCCATGAGATCCATAAATATTGTTGGTGTATTAGTTAAACCAAATGACATCACTATAAATTCAAAATACCATATCTAGTTCAAAACACTGTCTTGGGAACATCACACTTCCTCAGCATCATCTGGTGGTATTCGAATCGAAAATCAACCTTAGAAAAATGACTAGCCCCATGTAGTTAATCAAATAGTTCATCTATCCTTGGAAAGAGATACTTGTTCTTTATTGTTACCTTATTGAGTTACCTGTAGTCGATGCACATTCTAAGTGAGCCATCTTTCTTCATGACAAACAAAAATACCGATGCACCACAAGGTGACTTACTTGGCCTTATAAAATCCTTCTCCAACAAATCCTTTAATTGGTCCTTTAACTTCATCGGGACCATATAGTAAGGATGAATGAAAATGAGTTGAGTATCAGGGAGGAGATTTATACCAAAATCTATCTCTATTTCGAGAGTGACACCAATATGTTCATTAAGAAAGACATTAAGAAACTCATTCACAACCTGAAATAACTAGATAGGAGGTATTGAAGACCAAATATCACAAACCTTTATGAGATGGTAAATACAACCCTTAGAAATTAATTTTCGGGCATTAAGACAAGAAATAAACCTACCCTTGACTGCCGAATTATGACCTTACCACTCAAAGAAGGGCTCATTAGGAAATTGGAACTTAGATTTATAAGTTCTACAATCAATGGAAGCATGATATGTATGTAACTAATCTATCCCAAGAGTAACATCAAAATCCACCATGTCAAGTTCAACAAAATCACAAGGCAACACTTTATGCAATATAGATATGGGACAACCCCTATAGACTCATCTAGTAACAATGGACTCACCAATGGGGGTAGACACCTCAAAGGATTCATAAAATAATTTGGGACACACATGAAGCTTGTTAGCAACAAAAGAAATTATGAAAGAGAGAGTAGTACTTGGATCTAATAAAGCATACACATCATTATCATAAACCTTTAACATATCAGTTACAACATGGGGTACCTCCTCCATTCGTTGCCTCCCGTGAAGGGTATAAAACTAATGTGTTATGGAGCACACCTTGTTGGCCTCCTTGCACCCTTTGATGAACATGAGCACCTTGTCCTTATGGATGACCATCCTTTCCCTTGTTTTGAGCATAGGGAGAATAAACAAGCTTGGGACCTACTTTTCCATACCCATAATAAGCATTCGAATCCCTCAAGCATTTTCCAACATGACTTCTCCCATATTTTGGCCACTTTGGAAAAGTCATACTACCATTTTGAGCCTTAGGGTTAGGCACCCTATCAATAGAAAATCTTTTGTTTTGAGAATTGGATGATCCTTGGCCATGGAATTTGTTACCTTGTTAGAAATGGCCACCCTTAGCACCTTGAAACCCACCATTATATCGAGTGCTCTTAGACTCCACACTCCTTCTCTTACTGAGCTTATCCCCTTCAAGTTACTCGGCATAAGTAATGAGATGACACAATTCCACATCACCCATGAGCATGGTGGTGCGACATTCTTCATTCACTAAGTCAAATACCCCTGACACAAACTTGTCCATCCTTGCGCTAGAGTCAACAAACGAGTGAAGAGAATATTTTGAGACATTGTTAAACTTAGGGGAATACTCCATCATACATATAAAGCCTTGGTTGAGACTCATGAACTCCATCATATTTTCCTCTCTTAACTCATGAACCCCAAGGAAGGTAGGTTTAAATTCCTCCAATGGGGTGGGATCATTATTCTCCATCTCAAGTTTCCACTAAGTAAACCAAACTTGTGAAACACTCTTGAGTTAATAGGGTGCAAGTTCTACCTTATCCTCCAAACTCATCCTTAAAAAAGCAAGCACTTTGTATATCTCATTAATGAATTATTGGGGGTCCTCTTCTATTTTGGAGCCATGGAACTCCGAAAGGTTCAACCTTGTAAAATCACTCACTCTTGAAGCCAGGGAGGGAGCATGAGACACTTGGGATCCTTTGTTTAATTGGTTGGTCATAATTTGTACTTACATGGAAATGACGTTTCGGTATTCGACATGCGTAATCATTCTTCTTGGGGTGCTTGAGGAGCCGAATAGGCCAGACCCTCCTCAGGTGTGGGAGTTCTTTGAGGCATTCTCCTTGGTTGTGGCATGATCTACAAGAGCAAAAGACCACCTGTTAGGGACAAAAAACTTATTTTAAACCTAAGGCATGACCATGTTCATGAAGAAGTGAACCATTTCCCAAAATGCCTCATGGCCTCCTATTCATAGTTGTGGCTCGCTTCACAACCATGAACAAGACTCTACTTGATGTGGTGCTCTGATACCAAGATTTTCAAGACCAAAGCCTAGGGCCTAGATGTGATAATGTGAATAGGCAACTAGAGGGAGGGCCAAACAAGCTTCTATTGTTTCAGGGATGTAAGCTTAAGAGGGGACTATGAGATGTAATAGTTCACTCCTCTCCTACGTTGGGCCAATGTAGGTAACGAGTGCAAATGGGACTCACTCTTATTCAGTTTGATGCTCGATACTCCACCTAAGACTCAATACTTATAAAACTCCTCCTCATCATCTCAAATAACCTCATGAAGGCACTCATCATTTCAATTGGTCTCCTGGAGACTCTCACTATTTCATTAACTCAAACTCAAATGTGCTTTACTATTTCAAATCAACTAAATTCTCAATTCAGGAACTCAAAGGCCCAGGTCATCAATTAAAAAAAGTAATTTAGATGGAACTCAATAACTCAGTTATGGAGTCTCATAAGATTATCCAGCTGAATTAACTCAACCTCGTACTCACATCAAGATTACCATCAATATACTCAAGCCAATGCGCTAGACTCCATCCCTAAGTTCATTATGCATGCTTTCACAATTTATCATATAGGGTTGTACATTACCTCATGAAAAATACATAATTTAAGAAATCAAATTTATGATGATCATCAACATATAAAAATACATGTAATAGATATAATTTTCAAGAGAGTAACTCAAGAAAACATGTATGGGGACTCATGGACTCTCAACTCTTCTATGACCATCTATGGGGCACATGAGAGAACAATCTCATGCTTTAAGCTTAGGCTTACATACCTGGTGCGAAGCTTTTCCAGTCAACCTTCAAGAATTCTCCCTTGAGTTCTTCGATTCATGTTTCTTTTCTCTTCGCTCAAGCCCCAGTATTTTTGAAGGACTTAAAGAGGGACTTAGAATAGGTTAGAAACCCTTTTTATACTTAAACAGCCTATTTTGATCATATATTAAGTTCATGAGGGATTTGGAAAAGTCTAGGATGTCCCTCAAGAATTTTGAAAAAGTTCATCTAGAATGCAGGGTCCACGATGCGGACTAGGTATATTTTTGGCATTTTTCATTAAAAATTCTTTGAACGAATTTTCCGTATCCTATTGGAAACTCTTAAAAATACAATAGTTGGTCCATGATGGAGGCGTGACATGCCTTTGTCACACACCTACTGGTCCACGATTTTGCATCAAAAATTATCTTTTGATTTGATTGTTGTGGCCCAACCCCGGGGCCATGACTTGTACCGATTAGGCACTTAATCCAACATTCATCCACAAAAATATTAACTTAAAGTCTTAAAAATCTACCAAAAATTTGGCAGAGTTTCCTCTGTTTTTAGACCCTATCCTCACCTGCAGCAGCTCCCAGAAAATACATACAGCACAAATAT
>JAOTQJ010175524.1:0-24255 GCA_025642045.1 Solanum sejunctum | reverse complement strand
AGCATGGACTAAATAGAGGCTTGCCTCTGGAGTATTATGTGACAAGAAGATACCACCTAAACTCAAAGGTAAGTTTTACAACATGGTGGTTAGACCATCATTGCTGTATGGGGTGGAGTGTTAGCCAATTAAAAAGGTACATGTTCAGAAGATGCATGTCGCAGAGATGAGGATGCTACGATGGATGTGTAGGCACACCAGGAGTGACAAGGTTAGGAATGACACCATTTGGGAGAAGCTAGAGGTGGCCCCGACGGCCGAAAAGATGAGGGAAGTGAGACTACGATGGTTTGTACATGTGCAGAGAAGGAGTACCGATGCTCCTGTTAGGAGGTGTAAGAGATGGTTTTGGGAGCTACAACGAAGGGGTAGAGGTAGATTGAAGAAATATTGGGGGAAGTGATTAGACATTATATGGCAGAACTTGATCTTACTGAGGACATGACCTTAGATAGAAGAAGTGAAAGTCGCGAATTAGGGTAGCAGGCTATTGGTAGGGTTAGGTGGCTAATTTGTGTTCTCATTATCTGTCGTGTTATGTGTTAGTTTTATCATGTTTACATACTGCCATTGCTATTCATTATTACTCACTTTTTTGTTCTCTTCCTTTCCTTTTGTCATATCTGGTTCTTTCTGCTTATAAGTTTTGAGATGAGGGTCCATAGGAAATAGCCTCTCTAATTCTATGAGGTAGTGGTAAGGTCTACGTACACTCTACCCCTCCCCAGACCCCACTTGTGAGATTGTACTGGGTATGTTGTTGTTGAAGTAAAACCTTCAATAGATCTTGGTAACACCCTTAAGCAATATACATCAAATGTTGTAATAGATCTTGGTTTCATAGCTCAAAACATAGAAAAACAATCATAATTCCATGAATCCAACATAGTGTGCAGTGATTTTCATAATAATTAAGACCCATTTGTATATCATCTTTAAATCATGCAAATTTAAGTAAAAAGGAAGCTTGGATATTATGGGTGAAAGAAACTCACATACCTTAGCTTTGGAGATGAACTTGATGAAGATTAGAGATGGAGATTTGAAGCTCCAATGCAATCCTTAAGATCTGGAGAGGGTTTTGGCACTTGAATCTTGAGAGAAATATAAGACTAAGTGTTTGACTGAGTGTTGGGATTGTCTTGAATGATATGAGGGTGATATTAGGCTAAGTATAGGTGTTTTCACATATGGGAACAATTAGGACCAAGACTTAAAAGTCTTGGAGTAAAACCAAAAACTAGACAGTAGAATGTACAGTGACGTGTAACATTAAGAATGCTGAGGAACAGCTAGACATCAAAATGTATTGGGGTGCATCATGTTCAGAATGCTCACGAACATTGTTTTCGAGCTCACTTTGAAAATTTGAATTTTGCTGCAGTTGCTCTAAAATCGGGGTTGGATCCTTTTCCCCTAAATTTGACCCCTTGAACAAGAATATGAAGTTGGATTTTTGAAATAACGCATGGATTTTTAGATATATGGAAAATACGATTCTAGGAACTTTCAAGGCACATTTCAAGCACTTTTTGGGGTCTTTTCAATATCTCCCCCTTGGAAACATTCGTCCTCGAATATCAAAGAAACATATATGAGAGACACAAACATGATAATATCAGCCCACATAAGGATGTGACATTGCACTTAAACATCATTTCAAACATCTCATTATAAGTGTAAAATCACCATGAACTTGTCAACATAAACATGAACGAATGCAATGACATAGGGGCTGAAACATAAGACTTGGAATCATAAAAGGACTCACGTGTTATCCTAAGCTTGAATTGAATGAAAGAGGTATGAATATTTCTCCTCCATGCCCACACCGGCTCCACAAGAGATACTATCGACTTGATGATTCTCCCAATGGGCCTTGACAAACACCATGTCCTCACAAATCAACCTTTACTCATATCCACCCAAATTCTCCACCGAAACTCTTCATAGGCCCACAACCTCAAGAGTCCTATAGCATTATAATCACCAACACACCTCCTCAATCCTGGAAACATAAAGAACCAGACAAACCATACCCTTATCCAAGGTCACTTCCTATTCGTATGCAACCTCACTAACCTTCCTCAACACCCTATGAAGTCTTACAAACCATGAACCCAACTTCCTCTTTACTGAGGTAAACCACACCTTTCATGAGAGAAACCTTCAATTATCTTCCTATCACTAACTTTGAATTCAAGCTCTTTTCTCCTCACTTCAAACCACCCAATTGGTGATCTACAACTCCTACCATAGAGAGCCTCACAAGGAGCCTTATCGATGCTAGAATGATAGCTATTGTTATAAGCAAACTCAATCAATGAAAGATGATCATAACGACTTCCTATGAACTCCAAAATACAAGCCCTAACATATCCTCAAGTGTTTGGATAGTTCCTTCGGCTTGGCCATCCGATTTAGGGTGGAAAGTCATACTAAGCTTAACTCTTTTACCAAGTCCCCTTTGAAATGACCTCTAAAAGTGGGAAGTAAATTGAGTGCCATGATCCGATATGATGGACAAAGGAACCCCATGCAACATTACCAGATCATGAATGTACAACTAAACATAATCTTTGGCCCCATATTTGGTCTTAATCGGTAGAAAATGAGCCAATTTTATCATCCTATAAACCACAACCAAATGTAATCAAAACCCTTCCTAGTCTTGGGCAACCTGACCACAAAAATCCATATTAATAACCTCCCACTTCCAAGTAGGAATCTCTATATCTTAGTTTAGGCCACCTGGCCTTAGATGCTCGGCTTTAACGTGTTAATAACTATGATAACTGGAAACAAATTTGGCAATGCCTTCTTCATGACTCCCTACCAATACATATCTCTTAATCCCTATACACTTGGTAGAAACGAGGTGAATAGAATAAGAAGAATTATGGGCTTCATCAAGGATCCTTTCCACCAAGCTATAAACATAAGGTACACACAACCTACCCTAGGTACCTAAGGGCACCATCTCCACCTTAGGAGAAAACCTCCACCTTGCCCTCTTTCACTAAGGACTTTAATTCTTATAAGGAAGGATTGAGATCTTGCTCTGCTCTTACCTCATCAACCAACGAAGATTTAGAACAATCAATAATAAGAAGACTACCATTATCAACCTCTTCCAACTTAACCCCCAACCTAGCCAACTGATGCACCTCCCCAGTCACCTCTTTATCACCACCATCAACATGTGCTAGGCTACCCATATACACCCTACTCAAAGCATCTGTTACAACATTAGTCTTACCAGGGCGATAATGCACACTCATATCATAACCTTAAGAAGTTCTAACCACCTTCTTGACTCAAGCTAAGATCCTTCACGTGAATGCATATTGGAGACTCTAGTAGATGGTAAACACATCAACATGCACCCATACAACCATTGATATCAAATTCAAAGCAAATACCACAGCGGCCAACTCAAAGTCATAGGTAGGATATCCCTTCTCATGGATCTTAAACTATCTAAAAGCATAGACTTCCACCTAAACATCCTGCATTAACACATAACCCAAACCAATTCGAGCGACATCATAATACACACCAAATCCTTCCACCCTATTCGGTGAAGACAAGATATGAGTGGATACAACTTATCCTTCCTTTGGGTCAACTTAGTCATGGGAGAAGCAATAGAAGAGAACCCATTCATAAACCTCCGATGGTAACCCACTAAGCCTAAGAAACTCCTAATATCCAAGGGAGTCAAAGGTCTAGGCCAATTTCTATTCACATACATCTCCTTAGGATCTATCTTAATACTATCTTCCAACGCCACATGGCCTAGGGAGGTAACCTCCTCTAACCACATTTCATACTTCATATACTTAGCATACAACTCCTCTTACTCCAAGATTTGCAACACACACACACACACACACCGCCAAATGGTTCACAAGCTCTAAATAAATCCATACTTCATCACTAGAGACCACTATAAGCACAACAAGGTAGTGACTGATGACCCTATTCATGAAACCCATAAATATAGTCGGTGCATAAGCCAACCAAACAATTCCAACATACTCAAAAGGCACACTCCTAATCTAAGAAGACACTAAGGGATATCACTTACCCTCATCAACACTTGGGAACAAAATTCAAACCAAATATCAACCTTAGAGAAGTGACTAACCAAATATAGTTAACCAAATAGATCGACCATTCTTAACCATATTATTACAACCTTGCGGGCTCTAAAATAAAATGAGACACAATATGCAAGTAGTCAAACCACCTCAAGACCTCCAATCCAACAAACTAAGTTCAACCAAAATCACAAGACAAGACCCTATACAATAAGAACATGGGGGTAACCCTTAGAGATTTATTATACCTTAAGACAAGAAATGGACTTACCCCTTTGCAACCATATTACAAGCCCCCTACTCAAGGACGGACTCAATAGAGAATCGAACTTAACTCTCTGGGCCCTACATCTAGGAAGACACAACACGTATGCAACTAATCCACCCTCGACATACCATCAAAATCTGCAATACAAAACCCCATAAGTCACAAGGCAAGACCTAATGCAATATGAACATGGAACAACACCTAAGAACTGTCAAACAACAATAGGCTCACCAATGAGGTAGACGCCAAAGAGAGTTCAAGACACATATGAAATCCACTAGCAACCAAAAGAATAATGAAGAAATAGTGGCACAGGGCCTATCAATGTAAAACATCAAACCCAAAGGAAATTTTAACATATCGGTGGCAACATCGAGTGCCTTATCCCCTCCTTGAGCCACTTGATCAATATCACCACTTTTACTTTTGTATTGACCATATGGGCAATCCAGAGTTTTGTGGCCTATCTCACCACACCCCAAGCATACATTGGTGTTCCTCCACCATGGGCCACCATGGTCCTTCCTATACGTAGGGCACTTGGGATTAGTCATCCCACCATCACCTCCTTTGCACTTATTGCATTTACGAGGGCAATCATTTATCTTATGACCTAACTTTCCACTGCCATAACAAGTATCGATACCCCTCAAGCATAGGCTATCATGGTACCTACCACATTTTGGCACCTAGCATAAGACACCACACCACTACCACCTCTACATTTGGAACTTTGGAACTTACCCTCAACACGTGCCCTCTTGGCCTCACTACCCGTCCTCTTACCATTAGAAGTCTCGGGGGCACTCACTTGTTGATCAAGGTGAATTGCTAACTTTGTCACTGCTTTGGTCAATACCCATAGAGCGTTGTGAACCTCCACATTTGCCATACCACCATCCTGAATAGCTTGATACATATCCTATAATCTAACGGTTAGGAATTAACAATAAGCCCTAGGGGACCTAACTCTATCTCATGACATAGATCATGAAGAAGTGAAACATTTCCTAGAAAGCGTCATAACCTTCCATTCATAGTCATAGCGCGCTTCACAACCATGAATAGGACTCTAATAGATATAGTGTGTTGAATGCTGGGGATCTAACAACCTATTACCTTGATAACATCTTTGTCATGATCCAAGCCTAGAGCCTAGACGTGACCAGCGAATTGGAAGTCGAAAGGACCCCAAACAAGCCTCATAGTCTATCATTACACATCCTTGGTCATAGAAGCAATTAAATCGACAGTAATAGGAAGGCATAAACAAGGGAAATTAGGACTAAGGGTAAACTTCCATATTGTAACATCAAGAAAACACGAGAGTCAAAGCTCAAGCATAAATACATAACATGTCTAACAACACCTATACTAAATAGATAAAGGTGGGGGCAAAGACTAGAAATCGGGCTTACCCTCATAGTCAATACATAACCAAAAGAAAAATAGTCTTAATACATAGCAAGAGATCATAAGCAACGTCTTCGAAATGGAGGACACACCAAGAAGCTTAAGTGATATTGTACTAGCCATGTGGAGGAGGAGGATGGTCAAATGGGGCTTTAATTCCTACATGGTGACATCATGTAGGCATAGAGTATGTATTAGCACATTTGAATGTATTAAATATGTAGGATGCAATGCAACAAGAGATCGACATCATAGTCAAAATGCATAGAGATAAACAATACGTAGCATAGTAATAGTATGACATGTATGATTGCTTAAGTAAAACATGCTTACATAGGACATAATGTATGTGTAAAAATAGACCATTAAAGTATTGGTGGATCATCACAACCTACCACCCTTTGTGATTGCAAACCCCGTCAATAGGTTGGTGGATCATCGCACCCTACCACCCATGGTGCCGAAGTATAAACCCCCTAATAGGTTGTTGGGTACAAACCTCCCGATAGGTTGATGGGTACAAACCCCAAATAAGGTTCATGGATAGTCGCACCCTACCACCCGTGGTGCTAGAGTACAAATCCTCTGATAGGTTATCAAGGTACAAACCCCTTGACAAGGTTACTTGGTACGCAACCCCCGAGTACGGCACAGCCACATTCAAACACTATATAGAGAATACCATATACATACATTCATTTCATCATTACAACATCATCATATAGTCATTTAACTCATAAGAAATGCATTGGACCTTCAATTCCTCAAGAAAACATAATCAGATATTTTATCAAACACATAGAGGGTGTGTCGTGCTAGTCTAAATCCATGCAATTCAAGAGTGAAATCATACCAGAAAGTTTGATGTAAAACCTTCAGATACTTGGTAACATCCTCAATCAATAAATATTAAAATACTTCATTAAATCTTATAATACATCTTGATTTCATAGCTCAAAACATAGTAAAATAGTCATAATTCCATGAACCCTAACATAATGTGTTGTGATTTTCATAATAAATAAGACCCATTTGTAAATCATCTTTAAATCATACAAATTTAAGTAAAAGAAAGCTTGGATAGCATGGGTGAAAGGAACCCATGAAAGAAACCCACATAACATAGCTTTGGAGATGAACTTGATGAAGATTAGAGATAGATACTTGAAGCTCGAGTGCAATCCTTAAGATTCGGAAAGGGTATGGGCACTTGAATCTTGAGAGAAATATAAGCCTAAGTGTTTGAGTGAGTATTGGGGATTGTCTTGAATAATATGAGGGTGAAATAAGGCTACGTATAGGTATTTTTATGTATAGGAACACTTAGGCCCAAGAGTTAAAAGTATTTGACTGAAACTAAAAACTGGATAGTCAAATGTACAGAGGCGCGTCGCGTTAAGAATGCGTAGGGACACTATTTCTGAGCTCACTTTGAAAATTAAAATTTTGCTATGGTTTCTCTAAGATCAGTATTAATCCTTCTCCCTATAAATTTGACCCCCTGAACAAGAATATGAAGTCCGATTGTCAAAATAATGCACAAATCTTTAGATATATGAAAATTACAATTTGCGACACTTCCGAGGCACATTTTTTAGCACTTTTTGGGGTCATTTCATTTAGCTTTTACACTCTTTTTGTTCTCTAGGATTGTTATTATAAAGATAACAAATAAATCTTTTATTTATCTTATTGTCTATGCGTTAATGGAGGTTTGTTTTTGTAATCCTATTCTTTATTAGTGATGATATTCTTGATTGATATGGTTTGATTGTGGTCATTGAACCATGTGAATCATTGTATGAATTCGGAAACTCATTGGGAGTTATGCTCTAATATTGTGTCATCCTTTTGGCTTGTCCATCCATTTGAGGATGAAATGAGGTACTTAACTTCACCTTTGTACTAAGGCCCTTTTGAAATGACTTCCAAAAATGAGAAGTAAATTAAGCACCTCTATCCGATATAATGGACAATAGTACCAAATATAACTTCACCAATTCTTGGACGTAAACATTAGCATATTGTTCGGCACCATAAGTCTTCACCAACAAAAAGTGGAATGTTTTCATCATTGTAACCGTAACGACCCATATCAAGTCAAATTATTTTTTAGCCTTTGGAAACCCTATTATGAATTCCATATTCACTATGTCCCATTTTCAAGTTAGTATCTCAATATCTTGAGTCAAACCACCAGGTCTTTGATGTTCTACCTTCACTTATTGACAATTTGGACATTCCATTACACCTTCCTATGTCTTTATTCATGTCATTCCACTAATATACTTCCCTTAAATCTCTATACATTTTAGTGGATCCTAGACAAATAGAATACTTGGAATTATGGGCTTCATCAAGTATCTTCTCCCTTAAGCCATCCATATTAGGTACACATAATCTCCCTTGGTAATGCAATGCTCCATCTCCCCCTCTGAAAAGACCTCCACTTTCTTATCAATCACCAACTTTCTCAATTTAACCAAAGTAGGATCCGTGTCTTATTTTTCCTTTATTTTCTCCATCAAAGACGATTTCACCCCATTTGGTACTAACACCCCACTATCATTTTAACTACTTAACCTTTCGTCCAAACAAGCCAAACAGTGCAATTCTTTGACCAACTTTTTATTTTCACTATCAACGTGTGCCATGTTGCCCATAGACACTCTACTCAATGCATCAGTCACAACATTAGCCTTACCGTCGTGATATATCACACTCATTATAATCCTTCAAAATTTCCTACCATCTTCTTTGACTTAGATTCAAATATATTTGGCTAAACACATATTGAAAACTCATATGGTTGGTGAATATACCGATATGTACCTCATACAGGTTATGACGCCAAATATTTAATGCAAACACAATAGCCAACAACTCAAGATCATATGTCGCATAGTCCTTTTCATGCACTTTCAATTGCCTTGAAGCATAGGCGGCGACCTTTTCATATTGCATCAACACATAACCCAAACCCACATATGAGGTATCACAATAGACCACAAAACCATTTGAATATTCGGGCAATGTCAAGATAGGAGCTGAAGTAAGAATGTCCTTTAACATTTGAAAGTTACTCTCATATTAATTGAACCATTGAAATCTCACCTTCTTTGGGGTCAACCTTGTCAAAGGAGAAGCAGTGGAGGAAAATCCCTCAACAAACCTTCTATAATATCTGGCCAAACATAAAAAAGCTTTCAATATTGGATGGAGAAATTGGTCTAGGCCAATTTTTTATAGCTTCTATCTTCATTGGATCAACTCTAACACCATCACCTAAAATATGTGACCAAGGAAACCTCTGTGATGGTCCAAACCTAGGGCCTAGACATGACTGGCAAATGGGGAACCTGAAAGAACCCCAATCAAGCCTTATAGCATATCATTACACATCCTTGTTCGCGGAAGCTATTAGAATGACAGTAAGAGATAAATGTAAAAAAGGGAAATAGGGACTAAGGGTAACTTAAATATCATGAACATGAAGAGTCAGTAGAGCAAAAGCTCATAGCATAGGTACATAACATGTCCAACAACACCTCTACTACATAGATAAGAGTGGGGGCCAAGAAAAAGCAACTGGGCTCACCCTCATAGTTAATACATAAATTAAATAGAAAGTATTAATACATAGCAAGAGATCATAAGTAACATCCCTGGAATGGAGGACTCACCAAAAAGCTTGATAAAAGTCATACTAGCCATGTGGAGGAGAAGGATGTTAAAGCAGTGCATGGTTCCTACATGGTGACATCATGTAGGCATAGAGTATGTGTCAGTACATTTGAATGTACTAAATATAAAGGATACAATGCAACAAGAGGTAGACATTATAGGAAAAATGCATAATCATAAGCAATGAATAGCATACTAGCAATATGACATGTGTGAATCATGCTTGAAGTAAAATTATGCATATGTAGATAATAATATGAGTGTAAGGAGTGATCAAATTAGTGGAATCCAAGTCCTATCACCCCCTTGGATAGGCTCATGAGGTGCTAATTACCCTTTATGAGGTTGATAGAATATAACCCCCCCCCCACCTAGGTTGACGGAGTACTAACTCCCCATCAAGGTTGACAAAGTACAAACCCCCATCAAGGTTGATGGCTACCAACTGCCAACAAGGTTACTTGGGCCTGCCAACCCCCGAGCCAGGAGATCAAGGTACCAACCCTTTGATAGGTCACTCGGTACTACAACCCCCTGAGCTAGGCTTGGTCATCCTCAACACTATATATATATATATGCACTCCTTTCATCATCATATACATACGTTAATTTTCATCATCATTCTATCACTATTTCATCATCATTTCATTATCATATAGTCATTCTTCTGATAAGACATACATTGGACCTTTAATTCATCAAGAATCCACAGAAGGACATTTTATCAAACACTTAGAGGGTGTGTAGTGTTAGTATAAAGCCATGCAATTCAGGAGTGAAATTAAACTAGAAAAATCAGTGTAAACCCATCAATAGATACTTGTTAACACCCTCAAACAATATACATTAAGACTCTTCATCAATTCTCACAATAGACCCTTGCTTCATAGCTCCTAACATAGTAAAACAGTCACAATTTCATAAACCCAACATAGTGAGCAGTGATTTTCATAATACATAAGACCCATGAATAAATCAACTTTAAATCATGCAGTTTGAGTAAAAGGAGCTTTGGTATCATTTGTAAAAGTAAACCATAAAAATACCCACATAACTTAGCTTTAGAGATGAACTCCTGATGAAGATTGAAAATGGAGACTTGAAACTTGAAGGAAATCCTTAGTTGTGGATGAGGGTTTTGAGACTTAAATTTAGGAGTAAAAAATTTAGCTAAGTGTTTGAGTGAGTATAGGGGAATGTTCAGGATGATATGAGGGTGAAAAATAGTTAAGTATAAGCATTTTCGCATTTAAAACATGATATGCTATCAAAATACAACACATTTGATGCCTAAAACAAGGTATTTTGTGAGTTCTTAAAGCAAATTTTTAGTGTTTTGATGTGCTTTTGTGTGAATCATTTAGAAAAGTTGGGTTGGCATGATTTTGAAGAAAAGTTACAGATTTTGCTGAAGTATAGGACTTACGAGCCAACCTAAGTATTGTAGCTCAAGTTACGAGTTGTAGGGTGGTGTAGTAGCAAGAATCAAAGACCAAAATCAAAAATCTGCCCAGTGAAGGTCACTCTTAAGAGGACATCCTATGAGTCGTAATGCATACTCTGACTGATATAAGTGGACTTGTAGCAAGAATCAGAGAGCCAAGATGTTGAACCAAAAATTTAAGACTAAGACTATGAGACCAACATACAAATCATAGCTCAAGCAACAACTCATACCTACGGGTTGTACTAGTTCAATCCAAAATGCTAAGAACTTGATACAAGACCTTGAATATGATTCATAGGTTGTCCTATGAGTCGTAACTGCAAAACTTATCAGCTGATAACTAACTTTTCTATGTAAATTCTAGGGTTATTTTGTAAATACTATATATATCTTAAGTTAGGTTTTTGAAGGAGAGTTCGACCAGTAGACAATCTACCATTATATTTTGAAGCTTTTCTTAGTTTTTTTGGGTAGTTTATTGTTCTCTCTTGGAAAACCAGTTTGGAGATTGCAAACTTCGCCTTGTACTCATTGTTGATCAATCAAGCTTGTGAGTTTGCAATTTGTGGTGCCTATTTTCTTCATTGGTATTGGTAAAGCTCTTAACTATGTCAATTATTTGCATTCTTATGTGTTTTGCCATAGCCATGAATAGCTAAGCACCCACAACTTTGGGTTGTGGGAACCATGGGTAGTTGATATTGAAATGATCTATGTTTCTTGCATTTCTATGATTGGGGTTTTGCATGTATTATCTATTTCCCTTCATAATTATTGTTGTTTGGTGGTGGCCAACATCGAACCCCTCCTACGATCACGATCCCAAATAAGGTAGTGACAAATAGGAAAAGGGAAGTAGATGACAAAGTTCGATTGATGTGTTCTCATCTAATCAACTAAACCTGACCAAGGAGAGGTTGACTGGGACTATTGGTAATGTTTAGTTGGCACTCCATGGTGGCCGACCAAGCGCCATGATGAAATTCAACCTTCACCTTTAAAAGAGGGCTAAAAGATCCTAAGTTACCATCCTACATGCAAATCACCAATTGTAGCTATGTTATCTAGGGTAATCAAGTCGACAAACCATGGGGAACACAATTCCAAAGTTGTCCCTAAAACTGAGTATTTCATTGCGCTATAGTTAGTGTTTGTATTATTTTTGAATCACAAACCCCCCCTCCCCCATTTAGAGATTGTAGTCATAAATACTAGAAATGATTAGTGGTGAAATCCTGTAATCAAGCCTTGTATTCCCTGTGGATTCGATCCTAATCTAGGTTAGGTTAATTGCTGAGAAGGACCACTTTCTTATCGGAGCGTGAACATCATTCATAAATTATGGAGCTGTCGCTGGGGAATACGGCTAGCTTTTGATTTGATTTCACTATTAGTTAGTTCTAGTGTTGATTTCTAGAGTCTCTTGTACTTTATTTTTGTTATTATTTTTGTTGTTTGATTTTACTTGCAGGGTATACTAGGTTGTATACCTAAAACAAGGAGCCAAGGCAGTCTCTTAACTCTACTCAATTTGGAGATCCATTAACTACCAAGAAGAATGGCTCAAGTGAACGAGAATATTGGGGATGAGGAGGATATGCATACGAATGAGGATATGGATAGAGAGGAGAATCAACAACAAAGTGGTAACAGTCCACAGTTTAGGGACTTCAATAAAAATGCTTATGGATGGAATGAATATTGATTGAACCCGATGGCTATCGATGTTACCAATGTTGTAGTATTGCCTCCTCTACCAGTAGATACAAAGTTCATGATATCGATTGGATTGCTATAAATGCTCCAAAACTGTAGTCTATTCATAGGGCTACCTTTGGAGGATCCCCATCGTCATCTTCAGAATGTGGTGTTTGTTTACAAAAGTGTCATGGGGACACAGAACCTTTCCCTTGATACTGTGGGTTTGAGAGTGTTCCACTGTCACTGACTGGCAATACAGTTGTATGGTTGTCTGAGCTTCTGCCCAGTATGATCATAATTTAGGTCAAGCTTCAAAGAGTATTCCTTGAAAAACAATTCCAAAGACCTAAGAAGTTGAAGCTCAAGGACCAAATCAACAAATTTGAGCAGTTACCGGGTCATTCTTTTAGCACAACATGGGAGGGGCTTACTAAATACTGAAGGATGGTCCCTGATCACAAAATTATGGATGATGCCTTGGTTGAGATTTTCTATTGGGCACTTGATGAGAATAGTTAAGCCTGCATAGACACAATCATAGGAGGCATGTTCTTAGACCAACATTTTGCATTAATAGTCGCAAGGATAGAGCAATTGGTTAAAACAAATAGAGTATGGGGTCAACAAGAGTGGGTGTGATAAAACCTTTTTGTGTGGTTAATACCAATGGTGAGCAAGCAAAGGTAAATAAAGAGATCATGGAACAACTTGCTCAACTTCACATAACTATGGACTTGGTTTTAAAGTAGAATCAAGAAACTATTAAGGCGGTCACTCACCGACCTCCGAAGGTTCCTATCTATGATGATCCATTCTTTGATGAGGATGTATGCTTAGTATAGAGATAATCAGGGTGGCTACTATGAGAGAGAGAGAGAGTGCCAGACAGAGAATGGGGGAGAAGAAAGGGCTTTAGGAATGGTCCTTATATGCCACCACACAATAGTGATGCCAGATCAAGCAACTCCAGGATTAAAGAAATGTTTGAAAAATTGTTAAAGCGAGCTGAAAATCAAGATGAAACTCTAAAGGGAATGAAAGCAGATATCTCAAGTATAAACAAAAAGATAGAGTCTCACTCGGTGACGTTTAATCAACTTGAACAATAATTTGGGAAAGTTTCTTCACAATTGAACCAACGCTAAAAGGGAACCCTACCAAGCAATATGGTCCTAAATCCTAAGAATGAAGGGAATTACATCACGGTGATCATTAGGAGTGGCAAGAGCCCAATAGATCCCCCTTTGCCGGTTAATGTGGATGAAGTTAAGGAAAAGGGTCTTGGTGGTAAAGTTGCAGGTGAGGAAGAAAGTCCAAAAATTATGGGGGGCAAAGAGAAGATCTTAGGGAGCATGAAAAGTGAAATCTATCCCAAAAGCTCCTCCTCCCTTCCCTTAAGGGCTTAAGAAGAGAGATGATGAGGGGAAGTTCAAACACTTCTTTTTGATGTTGAAGCAACTCTCCATCAACATTCCCCTTTCAGAAGCTTTGGAGAAAATGTCTAGATATGCCAAATGTATGAAGGGCTTAGTCACCAAGAAATGCACTTTAAGCTAAGAATTCTCATAAGAACTCCAACAATGTAGTATGATTATGACTAAATGTCTTGCTCCAAAGCGAGATAACCCTAGTGCATTCACTATCCCTTGTACCATTGGTTATGTCAAATTCACAAGAGCATTGTGTGAATTAGGAGCGAGTAACAATGTAATGCCTCTTGAGGTATTCAAAAATCTTGGTCTTTGTGCTCCTACCTCTGTAAGAATTAGGTTGCTTATGGCAGATCGAACCATGAAAAAGCTGTAGGGATTCTTTTTGATGTATTTGTTAAAGTGGATAAATTTATCTTCCCAGCATATTTTGTGATCCTTAACTGCAAAGTTGATTTTAAGGTGCCTATCATTTTGGGGAGACCATATTTGGCCACTGGGGAGAGCCCTAATGGATATGGATTCAGGAAAACTATGATTTAGGGTTAATGATGCAGAAGTTATGTTTGATATTTGTCAATCCATGAAATACCCAAATGAGTGCAAGAGTGAGGTATGGACCCTCGATGACAGTTGATGAAGAGAGATAACAAATTCAAGCCATGACGTTAAACAAGCCGCTTCTTGGGAGACAACCCAAGCATTGTTAATAAGTGTTGGTTTGCTTTATGTGTTTTAAATTATTGAGATTCTTAGGTAGAAGTTATGAGTTTGTTTTTGTGATTGAAAGACATTGATGTAGTTGTAATATTTTGGGAAATGCTATGCTTTGAGATTTAGTTTGCAGGTGAAAATTGAAATACTGAAGATCTGAAAAGTGGCACTTGGAGCAGCCTCTATGATCAGTCCTATGAGTCGTAGTCCTCACTAGACTGTTAGTCATGCCTTGTAGAGAGAATCAGTGAGTATTAGAGGATGGCACATACATCAAGAGCCAACCTACGACTTGTAGGATTTCCTATGAGTCGTAAGTGGGGTTCATAGTACCCAGGTATGATTACTAAATTTTGTAAGTGTTGGGTCTGCTATGAGACCAGGACCTATGAGTTGTAGGACAACTTATGACTCATAGTTGGGGTCTTGTAGCCCCGATTTGCAGATTTTAAAAGTACAACCCAGTTTGCTTATATAAGGGCATTTGACCTCTATTATCGATTAGAAACCCTAAAAAGCGATGAAAAACCCCTATCCTTCACCCATATCATTTTTCCTATCAAAATCCTGGTGACCTACGTCATTTAACGGTGAAGATTTCGACGAGGGAACTATATATAAGGTTTCAACATGATTTTTGATTTTTTTCACTTTGGTTTGCTTCTCCAATAAATAATAAAATGCCTCCAAAAGACAAATGGGCAATTCAAGCTCTCCAAAGGAGGTTGCGGGATGAATCGTCTGAGACTGAGCAATCTGAGGGCTTTGTGGAAGTCCACACAGTCAAGGTAGACCCGGAGGCAAATAGAAACCAGACTATGGTACTTGCAGTGCAGACGCCCATGGAAGTTAGTAGTTCCTCCCAATCTGAAGAGGAGGAACAACAGGACAACGGGGATGGGTCAGATAGCAGCTTGCCAAAGATGACCCCCTCAAACTCAAGTTCAGAGTCAAAGTCTGAGATTACTTCCTAGACATAGTAGTAGGAGGTCCAGCCCCAACCCTAGATAAATGTAGATGGTGTGTCCCTGGAATGAAAGAAATATACGACCAAGGGTTGGAGCCTAAGGGGCAAGGCAAGTCGGTTCGCCAATTTTATGAGGAGTCTAGATTAAATGCCTCAGGCCTAGATAGAGTACCCGGATTAGATGTTGGGTTGGATGAACATGGACTACGGTGGACCATACAACAGCTAGGAAAATATGCCCTTACATAGTCTGTGAGTTCTATGCAGCATATCTTGCTACACTCGACCGGGGGTTGCCAAAAAACAAAATGGCAATTGAGCAGCTGAGGCTAAGGGTGATGACTATCTACGGGAGGAAAGTTGATATCTCGGAGGAGATGATCCGACGAGTGCAGTTTTGGCCTTCATATAGAGTGCCTCAATCTACCACAGAGTATGATAGCCAGATTGACAAAATAAGGAAAGCGGTGACTGGAAAAATTATTGAGGCTAGGACAGAGTTGCATGGTGGATCGCCAACCAAATTTGTGAGTAGGGTGTTGAGTCCACATGGGTAACAAACCACGCAGATCCTATAGTTAAGGCACATCTCTTATTTTGGGCAAAGTTTTAGTGGTCCATTATCCGTTGACGTATTAGGCCAAACTTCATGGATAATGTGATCACCCTCAAGAGAGCCGTACTTTTAGCCAACATTCTAGCTAGCTATGCTATAGATTGCGCTTGGATCATCTCAGAGCAGATCCATGAGGATGCAGCTCGGATGAGCACCTTACTGTCATTTCTAGTTTTGATCCATCGACTATGCAGTGTAGCAGGTATTCCTATCGATTCTCCCTGATACCCTCATGTAAAGGTGACATGCACTATAAATCCCATCCTTATAAAGGCTGATGAGAAACCGGTAGCCTTACCATGAACAACTCCTCCAGCTATTCCAGAGCTATTCTAGTAGAGCCTCAGATTCCAAGTTCACCTCTTGCTACTACCGGCTACTACAGAACCCACTACAATAGTTGAGATCACATCTATACCATCCACCAGCACTCCAGCACTAGCAGTAGCTGGTTTACAGGTTGGCCCTCTTTCCTCTATTGTTGCATTTTAGGTTTTATCGCGCAAGGTGGCTGTAGAAGAGGGCAGGTTGCGTGAGCTGTCAGCATGGGTTTGACTATTGATTAATCAAAATGTTTAGGACTCCGAGGAGAGGATGAAGACAGTCACCCAAGACTTAGTTGATGAAAGAGTCTGAGCGGTGGATGCCCGAGTCGATGCGTTCAAGACTAGAGTCCACAAGAGGCTTAAGGGGTGCTATGCATACCGATAAAAGCGTGGTTACTTAGCAGCTAGCCAAGTCCAAGGCTAAATTATTATAGATATAGCCTAGAAGGTAGCACTGATAGGAGATGAGGTGTTTGATTGGTTCCTCGACCGTCCGAACACCCATGGGAAGAGGCCCCTCAAGCACGTTGGCCCAAAGCTAGCCCTAAAGAAGTTGAGACAAGAGGATGAGCCCATACATGAGGAGGTTGTGCAGAAGTCGCTTTTGTTGGTGGCTATTCAGAGAGAGAGAGCATAGCACATCCCACCTGAAGTGGGTACTTCCGGTACAGCTACAGTGGAGAGGCAGCCCTAGGACCTCGCAGATCAGTCCAAGACTAGTGCTTGACGCACCATGATGTTTGATTTATTTTGACCCCAATGCTCATTTTCTTATGTTGGATACTTTGTTCTTTGTTCTCTTTTCAGACAATATTTTTATTATATTGGTTTTTGGTTGTGCTTAAATATTCCTATGTTGGATGTTACTTTTACTTCGATTTTGGATGTTAATTTTTGGTTTTTAATGGATGTATGAATATATTTCTATGCTATTATGTTATTTTTCATTTTATTTTGACTTTAAGGACAAAGTATCACATTTTGGTGGGGTGGTGGAAGCTATAGATTTAGGTGAAGTCTGAGTAGCCTCATCCATAACTTCCCCTATTTTTTATGCCAAAGTTTTCTTCTCGTACTTCTTTTTCCTTGTCGATGTTTACTTTTTTGTTGAACCAGCATGTTAGGTAGTATAGATAATGGGTAAATTCATAGTACTGTTATCTATTGGCATATACATAATTTTATACTTGTTTTTAATATTTTGATGAAAAATTGGGTACCCTCAAAATTTTTTGAGGTTGTCATTACTGATGCATTCATATATTTTTGAGTATCTGGTAATGATTATTCTAATATTGTGAAGGTAAGCTGAGACTAAAAGCATGACTTATGAGTCTATACTTGATTGTAGATGTAATTGCCTTGTGCATTGTGAGCTTATTTTGCTGCATTCATGCATCTTGTATGGACCAGAACTTGCCTTGTTACTCTAAAGTTGGTTTGGTGATGTGGAGGATATAGAAAGGATATTAGGCCTTTTTTCTTGAAACAACCACAAAAAGTGCCCAAAAATGAGCCTCAGAAGTGTTCGGAATCTTATTTTCCATATGTCTAAAAATACGTTTGGAATTTCGTACGTTCGACCCATATTCTTGTTTAGGTGATCCAAATTAGGGTAACAAGGGTCTCATCTCAATTTTAAAGCAAAGGAATTAAATTATGAAATTTTGCTTGGTGCGATTTCTAGAGAGCATCCGCGACCTCTCCGTGATGCGAAGAGGTGTATTTTCTGCACTGTCTTTTCCTAGTTCGCCCAAAATTTTCTAAGTGTTGGACCTAAGTTTTCCCAAACATATTTTCACCTATACTTAGTCTTGTTTCACCCTTATATCACCTGAAAAAATTGCCCAATATTTTTCCAAACACTTAGACTCATTTCTAACCCTAAATTCAAGTCCCAAACTCAAGGTCAATCTTAATGATTTCTTCAAGGATCTCACCCAAGCTTCAAATCTCCAATAAAGTCTTCGTCAAGAACTTCACAAAAGCTAAGGTATGTGGTATTGAACCATTGGGTCCTTCCACCCATGGTGCCTAAACCCTCTTTTACTTAATATTACATGATTTAAAGTTGATTTTACATGTGGGTCTTGAATATTAAGAAATTTACTGCACAATGATTTTAGTTTATGAAAGCATGGTGGTTTTAGCATATTTTGAGCTTCAAATCTTGGATCTAATGTTCAATTTGATGAGGGGTTTTGATATGAATGTCTTGGGAGTATTGTAAGGTTTTGAGTAAAGGCTTTACCACAGATTTTCTTGCATGATTTCATCTCTAAATTGCATTCTCTTTTACCCCTATTACGCGTCCCCAAGGTGTTTAATAAAATGTTTGCTTATGGTTTCTTCAGGAATTGAAGGTCCAAAGCATGAGATATGATATGAATGATGTTATGATGATGGTATGAGCTTATGTATATGTTTATTCCTACATGAGATATTGCATTAGAGCCTATGGTGAATCCTATACAAAATATTGCATAGACCATACCTGATCTAGGGGAAAAAGAGCCCAGGTAACCATGAGAAGGGTTTATACTTCATCACCATGGATGTTTGAGGTATGACCATCATCAACCATGTGAGGAGTTTATACCTCGTCAACATGGATGGCAGGGTGCAACCACCATCAACCATGCTAGGGTTTATACTTCGTCACCATGAATAGTGGGGTACGACCACCATCAACCACCAAGGGGTTTATACCTTGGATAGCTTTCTTGGTCGCATTCTTCACATATGATTTTCTATATGAGCATGAAATAATTAAGCATGATTTGCTTATGCATTGATCATACATACCATCTTGTTATAATATGCTTATTGTCTACCATTTTTCATTTTGGATTATGATGCCTATCTCTTGCTACATTGCATCCCACATACTTAGCACATTCAATGTACTAACGCATACTCTTGCCTACATGATATTACAATGTAGGGACCGGTGCTCGAGTTGATCATCCTCCTCCTCCATGTGGCTAGACAGTGCTATTCCAAGCTTGTTGGTGAGTCCTTCATTTCTCAAACTTTGGTTTATGCCTTTCTTTATTATCTATGTATTGAGACACTATCTTATGTGATCTTTGACTATGAGGGTGAGCTCGGTTACTTTGTCTTGGCCCCCGCTCTTTCTAAGTTTTAGAGGTGTATGTTAGACAAGGTGTGTACTATATATGAGCTTGACTCTTGACTTTTGACTTCCATATTGATACAAGTTTTTCCCTTAGTCTCATTGCCCTTACTCTTATTTGTGTATGTATTTGTATGCTTCCACAACTAAGGATGTGTGACGATATGCTAGTAGGCTTGTTTGGGGTCCCTTCAGGTTCCCTGTTTATCGTGTCACACCTAGGCCCTATGTTTGGGTCATGACAAACTTGGTATCAGAGCACTAGGTTGATAGATCTTGGGGTCTAACACACCGCGTTGATTAAAGTCCTATTCATGTTTTAGAAATAGGAGGCCATGAGATGTTTTAGAAAACATTTCCCTTCTTCATGTTATAAGTCGTGCTATAGGGTTATGATAAGTATTCCCCTCTAGCAATTGTTATTTTCTATGCTAGATCATGCTGAATACAAGAGGAAGATGGGCCCAAACTCCTGAGGAGCAATCTACCAATAGTGAGCTCCGAGATGCCCATACTATGCTTGCCTAAGTGGTGGCCAATCAAGTCCAACAAGGGGCCTAAGACCCTCATGCTACTATCCCAGGAGCCAAGTTAAGGGATTTCATGAGGACGAATCCTCCAGTTTTCCATGGTTCAAAGGTGGATAAAGATCCACAAGAGTTTATTGATGAAATCTACAAAATCTTGTCTATTATAGGTATGGGGCCAAATGAGAAGGTAGAGTTGGCAGTGTAACAACTCAAGGTGTTGGCCCAAATTTGGTTTGATCAATGGAAAGGTGAGAAAGGTAATGGCTATGTGGTGCTTTGGGAGGAATTCAAGTTGGCTGTCCTTAATTGGTTCTTCCCTCTTAAGCTTAGGGAAGCAATGCTGGTTTAGTTTATGAACTTGAAACAAGGTGGTATGAGTGTCAGGGAATATGCCCTTAAATTTAATCAACTCTCAAAGTACGCCCCTCACTTGGTGGCAAATTCTAGGTCAAGGATGAATAAGTTTGTTATGGGGGTCTCCGATTTGGTAAGTGAAGAGTGCCAGTTTGCAATGCTTATTAGTGACATGGACTTATCTTAGTTGATGACATATGCCAACCAAATGGAAGAGGAGAAGTTGAGAAAGAGAAGGGGGGACCATGAGGCCAAGAGGGACCGACTTGAAGGCAAGTTTCCCAAGGGTGTCAGATTTCTTCAAGGGCAAAGGCATCCTCATGCTACTAATAGGGGGTTTGCCAATGACTTCCCTAGGCCTCAAGATAATGTTAGGATGGCTACTAATGATATGCATCCTTGATGTGGAGGGAGTCATAAGGGCCCATACTTAAAGGGTTCCAATCCATGCTTTGAATATGGGGAGCTTGGCCACAAGAAAGTAGATTTTCTAAGAAATCATGGCAAGGTTCGGGGTGAAAATACTGTTACATTGGGTAGAGGTGGTCCTCAAGGTGGTGCTCCAAGGCACAATCGCTTTTATGCTCTACATAGGATGAAAGTGTTTGGTGAGGTCCACAATGTTATTACTGGTATGTTGAAAGTTTTTGATCTTGATGTATATGCTTTGATTGATCTGGGTACCGCCCTTTCCTTTGTGTAACACCCCACATCTTACATGTATTTTTTCTATGCAATTGAAACGTGATATGGCTTTTCAAATAAGCGCCAATTTTCAAAAGTTCTTGAATCTCAAATTAGAGGGTGATATGTATATCTAACGCTAAAGAAGGTCGAGTGTAAATAAGTTTTAAGTCAAATTGAAGAGATTATGACCTTAAACAAGGTGAAGAAGTGAGGTGCTTGTAGGATTTAGTAAACTAGCAGGTGAGTCACCTACTTGCTTAGCTTAAATTTGCTAGCTAAATGGAGACCTAATGTCAAATTTGTCCAAATCCGATAATGAATAAAGTCCGTGTTAAGTTTGTAACTTTAGCCCATGTTTTACTATCATAAATGGACAATACTTACAACCCAAGATTAATAATAAAAGGGCCCAAGTACATCACAACCCACTTGACTAATTGGGCCCAAACTAAGTGAAGAGGAATTAAGAAAATGGGCAGCCAAGGCCCATCAATTTTAAGACCCATTTAGGACCAACTGTGAAAACCAAGCTGCTACATAACCAGTTTATTAATATGTGTTAATATGTGGTCAAAATTTCAAGAGAAAGTCGGACGAAGATACCCTTTAAAAAGGACTCAAAACAGCCCCTTACATCATTTCACTTTGGAACAAATTTTTAGTTTCCTAAAGACTCTTCTTTCTAGCTCTTAGTGGTGATTCAAAAACTGATCTGCATGGGCCTCTCGGATCTCTAATGGCAAGAAATTGGAGGAATAGAGGCAAAGGAGAAGGACAAAAGAGTTAGAAAGGGTGTAGTCTAAGAGGGCCAGGTCGACAAGGAAGTTTACACCACCCCAAAGTGAGCTTAGACCTCAATTTTTTAAGAGACCGCCTAGGCCATCATCCTCGTACTCTGCAGCCAATGCTCCATCACAACTTCAGAGCCCTAGGAGAAATTAGTTTTGTCCAAGAAGTGAAAGGAAAGACGCCCGGACAGTGGGATATTCGGGAGGCTAACAAATGACCCCTGTGCAGCCTTGTAAATAGTGTGGAAGGAGTCATTCAGGTAGATGTTGTGTCGGGATAAACGCTTGTTATTGGTGTGGTGCACCAGGGCATATGATAAGAAATTGCCTAAAGAGACGTATGGGTGATATAGCATAATCTACTGGGTCAGTTGTTGCATCATCATTATCAGTTCCACCATTAGGTAGAGATCAACAAGCACCTATGGGTTATGGTAGAGGTGTTAGAGGGGAAGCTAGCTCTAGCGGAGTCCAAAACCGCACTTATGCTATGGGGGGTCAGTAAAATTTTGAAGCTTCACCTAATATGGTCACAGGTATATTGAACATCCTTTCACATAATGTATATGCATTAATTGACCTTGGTTCTACACTATCATACGTTACCCCACTAGTTACTTTAAGAGAACACCCAAATTATTGAACAAACCATTTGAAGTGTCCATACTAACCGGTGAATCTATTATGGCTAGAAGGATTTATTATGACTATATTGGCATATTAGCTGACCTTATTGAGCTAAAAATAGTGGAATTCGATGTTACAATGGTCATGGATTGGTTAGCTTCTTGGTATTCTATCGTGGATTTCCAAACTAAAAGAGTGTACTTCCACTTTTCAAATGAGGCAATTCTTGAATGGGAAGGGAATATTGGGGCACCAAAGAGTAAGTTTATCTCTTAATTTAAGTCCATAAAGATGATATCTAAGGGCTAAATATGTCATTTAGTTAGGATGATGGATATGGAGGCAAAATCACCAACCCTTCAAGTAGTTCTAGTAGTGAATGAATTCGTTGGTGTGTTCCCTGAAGAACTTCCAGGCTTACCTCCAGAATGAGAAATAGATTTTGGTATCGACTTACTTCCAGGCACTCAATCTATTGCCATCCATCCATATAGAATGGCCCAGGCAGAGCTGCATGAATTAAAAGAGCAGTTAAAGGACTTATTGGAGAAGGGTTTTATAAGAGCTAGTATGTCCCCTTAGGGTGCACCAGTGTTATTTGTATGCAAAAAGGATGGCACTTTGAGTATGTGTATCGACTATTAACAATTGAATAGGGTGACAATTAAGAATAAAATACCCTCTTCCCAGGATTAACGATTTATTTGATGAGTTACAGAGTGACAAATGTTTTTCAAAAAGTGATTTGACATCAGGTTATCACCAATTAAGGGTGAAGGAGAAAGATATACCTAAGACTGATTTCAGAACATGCTATGGTCACTTTGAATCTCTTATTATGTCATTTGGGCTAACAAATGCACCAACAGTTTTTATGGATCTGATGAACAGGGTATTTAAGCCATTCTTGGACGTGTTTGTGATAGTATTTATAGATAATATTTTGGTATATTCAAGATCAGAAGAGGACCACGCAAATCACTTACAACAAGTGTTACAAGTTCTTCATGATCGATAGTTGTATGCCAAATTTTCTAAATGTGAATTTTGGCTAAAATCAGTTGGATTCTTGGGTTATACTATATCTAATGAGGGAATAAGGATTGATTCATCAAAGATAGAGACTATGAAAGATTGGCCAAGGCCTATGACACCCACCGAAGTTTATAGCTTTCTTGGATTTGCAGGTTATTACAGAAGGTTTGTTGAAAGTTTTTCTTCTATCTTTACACATCTAACAAAGTTGACACATAAAGCAACCAAGTTCCAATGCATCAACATATGAAAGAAGCTTCCAGGAGCTGAAAGATAAGTTAACTTCTACACCTATGCTAGTACTTCCAGAAGACACCGAGGACTATGCAGTGTATTGCGATGGTTCAGGAGCTGGCTTAGAGTGTGTATTGACCTAGTATGGTAGGGTAATTGCTTATGCATCTAGACAACTATGACCATATAAGGAAA